>JAIUCV010000007.1:25835667-25961905 GCA_026724425.1 Erythrophleum ivorense
TTTTGATGTTTTCTTTGCTAGTTTGAGATCCCTATAGCTGATTTATAATATGGATATTATTTTTGTGCAAATTTACTCAGAATTTGAGGTGTTATTTTGAGGTTTCTGGGGTAAGAGCAACTGAATCAAAATTTAGTTTTAGTGGTGATTGGGTAAGTGTTTCTGAGTAGCCCTATATAGCTTAACCTTTTTTTAAGTGATTGGTTGCTTATACAAATTATGATTAGGGATAGTAATGGCTTGGTTTTATGTCCATAGGCTGAAGTAACATTCAATTGGCTCTTAGAGGATTGGCTACAAATGAGGTAACTAGGACTATATTAATTCCATGCATATATCTATTTTAATTTCATATTTGTTGTACATGAATGATTTGAAATGCTAAATGAATTGGTCGGCTATCTATTGTATTGTGATTGAACCTTGTGAGTTCATGGTGGAGCTATGGTGTGGCTGCCACCCATGCATATGCTTCGATCGGGCACCGAGTTATGATCTTACCCCAGATGCATTGAGTCCTGGTTGTGCTTAATGGGGAGTAGGTGCCGTGAACGGGCCTCTCCCGGTGTTACTGGCCTTTAACATGTGGAAATATGATTGCTAGTATGGGATGGTAATCAGGATAGCCTAATTGTTTCATTTACTGATATGACTGGTATGTTTTTTTATGCTTATATGAAATCATGCATATATATTGATTAAACTAGAATATATGAATGGAATTTGCCTTGGTTACTGAGATTTGCATCTCACCCTATTTCATGGGATTATACTTTCAGGTAAAGGCCCTTCAAGTATGGATAAGAGGAAGCAAGTGGATGAAAATCCATGAGCTCTAGCCATGCGTGGAGGAAGTTATACTTAGGCTAATCTGAGTAGAGTAGATGCAATTTTATTAATCTTTTATATAGCATCATCATGTAATCATATTGCCAAGTGTAGGCGTTTATATTTTGATTAGTTGGAATGTATTTATTAAGGAGTTAAGTCTCAATATAGCTTGGTTTTGGATGCATGAACTTTGTTGAATTCATGATCTGGTTTACTATTGGGAATGTCATTATGGGATATATGAGATTGTTGATTTGCATGAAATCTTTAAGGGAATGAATATTTGAATGATAATTGCTGGAAGCTTATGAAATTCTATTATTTTTAACCAATGAGTTGCTGGCATATGGTAGTTGGATGAGTAGAGATTTATACTTAAGTTTTGAATTAGTAATAGTAGGTTAGCTGGGTAATTAAGGTACATAAATACTATTGGAGTTGCATAAATTAAGGTATAGTGGCCCTAGGGTGTTATTGGAAGGAGAGTGGAGAGTATGAGATAAGATTTTAAGAGTTGTAGGATCAGAAGGCATTTCATCGCAGCCAAAATATTGTTAGCCGCGGCTAATAGTGGCCGAAGTTGCCCAGGAGAATACCAGAGAGCAATTCACCACGGCAAAATGTGATAGGCAAAACTGGGAGTCGTCTAGAGGGTAATTCATCGCGGCTAAATGGGAATTGGCTGCGGTTGAACATTTGCAAGAATTTTTTGGGTGTTCCAGAGAGGATTTAGTCGTGGCAAAAGGGAGAATATGACCGCGGCCAATAACGAGAGGCGAGCGAGGTAGGTTCCAGAGGCTTCGTCGCCGTGGCGCCATGTAGTTTAGCCACGGCGAAGGTACAACTCACTGTGGCAAAGTTAAGGAGTGAACCCGAGAGCAATTGGCCGCGACGCTAAGGACATTTTGTCGCGGCTAATAGTTCCAAACCTTCATTGTAACCTAGAAATCTTGGTTTTTCATATGGTGACCCCAATGAGTGACTTAGAAACATTGGTAGAAGATTTTTGTGAGTTGAAATTAATTGGTAATAGAATAAAAGGCTTATAAATGAATGTTTGTTTCCCTGATGTACATGAGTGCTTGTAATTATATGGTTGATGACTCTAATAACATTAAGGTTCAAATTTCTTTTGTATTTTCTGAAAGTAATTAGTCGTAATGTCGTGTAACCCCAATTTATGATTATTAATCATGTATTTAACCTTAATTAGAATGATTAGAAGTTAGGGTTGTCACATCTTAGGAGCTCAAGGAAACACTTGAATAGATAAGGAATTACTTACACAAAATCAAAATTTCCAAAACCCTAAAGAATATCACACTTTCCTATCTTGATTTCTATTAGTTTTTCTTACAATTTCTTGCCATATTCCTCTTTCTCATGGTCTAAAACCCTAGTTCCTCTCTTATTTTTAGGCAAAAAACTCCCTCCTCATATGGTTCTATATGAGGTTGAAACACACACTAAGAAGAAGCAAGAGAAGAAGGCAACCAAGGTGTGAATTTACCTTAGATTTAAGTGTGTTTTCAAAGCTCTTCCTTCTTGGTTTGTTGCACAACAAGGAATTCAAACTCTTCCCTTAGGTTTTAAACCAAAAATAGAACCAAAAAATCAACTAAACTATAGAAGGAAAGCATGGAAGGAGAGGAGCAAAGTTGGAGGAAGAAAGAACATGAAATTCTACAAATTTCCTTACCTTCTCCTTAATTTTTCTCCTCCTTTTCTTCCTCTTTTGGTGCACTTCAAGAAGCAGGTCATTTTCTATATTTTGGGTAGAGGAAATTCATGCTATATGAGAGGGAAAAGAGACAAGAAGCTTATGTAACATTCATGAAACTCACTTTTTCAAAAATTCTAATTTCGTCCTTCTGTAATGGCAATTTCATTTCAGCTTCATTTTAACTCCTTTTTTAGAACATTTTTTTCCATTATAAAATTTAGTTCCCAATTTAAAAAAATACCTTAGAATCACTCAAATTGGAATTAAAACCTTCCTGAATGAATTCATCAAAGTTTGGGCTTACCAACGTTGGAAAATGTACACCGGAGGGACTTTACCAGTCCCGGGGCTTCCCATGATTTTCGAGGCCTTTGAGAACCTTGGGCAAGTCAAATTTCTCATTTAAAAAGCCTCCTATGTGTTTTGTCAAAAGTTTCACTTATTTATGAAAATGATATTACGTTTTGTCAGTTTTAGTCACAATTTGTTTCACCCTCCTAGCTCCATTTTTCTTTCCTTCTGAACCTGGAATTATCATTTTTAAGAGTCTAGGACTCTATGTAAATTTTTTTGAGGCATTATCTAGCTCATTTCACAGGACTTACTTTTATATGTCTCATTTCATTGTTTTATGAAAATTACATTTGTTACATTTTTCACCCCCTAAAAATAAATTTCATCCTCGAAATTTAAACATGTACCTTAGGAAAATAGCTCCCAGGTTGCCTCTTCAGATGTTAGACCCTTCAAGACCACTTTCACCAGAGGGATGCTCTTGTTTCTTAGTTGTTTCAATTTAGCATCCACATTGCTCTCTGGTTTCACTACATAAGAAAGATTTTCCTGTAATTGAATATGCTCATATTTTATGACATGTGAGGGGTCTAGTAAGTACTTTTTTAATTGGGAGACATGGAATACATTATGGATTTGGGCTAAGTTTAGAGGTAAGGCTATCTGATAAGCCACGGGTCCAATTTTCTTAAGGATTTTAAATGGACTAATATACCTAGAACTGAGCTCCTTTACCCTCATAGACTGACCTACCCCGATCTCTGGAAACACTCGGAGGAATACATTGTCTCCAATCTCAAACTCTAATAGCCTTCTTCTTTTCTCGGCATAACTTTTCTGCCTACTCTGGGCAGTAAGGAATTTCTTTTTAATCATCTCTATTTGTTGGGTAGTTTAGTCAACTATCTCAGGTCTTAGTAAGCTCCTTTCACCTAGCTCAACTCAACACAATGGAGATCTACACTTTCTCCCATACAAAGCCTCATAAGGGGTCATCTGGATACTAGAATGGTAACTGTTATTGTATGCAAACTCTGCTAATAGCAAATATGCATCTCAATTACTCCTTATCTCTAACACACATGCCCTCAACATGTCCTCTAAGGTCTAGATGGTCCTTAACATATAATGATTTATGGATCATTATATAAAAAGTTAAATTCTTGAGAAAAAATATTGACCAAGAAGTTCTTGAATTTTCCCTGATGTTATTTGATATGTTTTGGATGATTGTTGTGGCCTAATATGTTCTACGTGCTGTTTGGATTATGCTGATATTTATTTTATGAATTTTGGAACTCATTTGTGGTAATTGAAAAATTATGCAGCATTATGTCAAGAATGGAATATATGATAACATGTGTTCTGGAATTGCTTTGTTTGTTGTGCTGATATACTATCTGATTTCTTGACATCGATAATATGTTATTTACTGCCTAATTCTATGAGCATGGGTTATTTGGTAAAGGACTGTCCAATATATATAGGGCGGAGGGGGTGAGCCCTGTGCATGTGCCAGAGTTGGCCATTGGGTAGCTACTATTGTGTTGGATGTCCAATCTTAAAGATACTTAAAAATATCTAAACCACTACTTTCTTCAGACTCCAATATGTTGTCATGATATTGGGATTATTTATGCACAGAGTTGTGCAAGGAAATTCTTTCCCAAATATACCTATTATGCCTTAATCAAATGATGGTTTGGATGACATATTATTGTGATATTTTATATGACTTTCCTTGGGTACTTACTGGGAGGTGCCTCAATAAGGGAAGCAGGGGTGAGCCTGTTATGTCATGGTAGTGTAACATGAGTTAGGCTTGAGCCTGCCAAAGCCAGTGCGACATGGTCTAAGTGTTGTGCCTGGTAGTCTCCAGGGTCTAATGGTCAAGAGGGAACAAATGTTGTTTGTTATATTTTCTGTATTCTATGCATGTGGAAATCTCATTAATACCTTGCAATTGCTTAATATTAATTACGTTGAGATAATTCTTATATTTTATTCATGTTCTATTTTTAGATGTAATATATTTGTTCACTTTACTATTTCATATTCACATCAGATATTACTAACCAGTATATCTCTCTGTTTATATTGTTTAGTAAATTAACTGCTTTGTAAGCCTTTTGTGATAGTACTTGTTGTCTGTTAAAATTACTACTTAACTCTTCTTTATGGATATTATGTGATATTAATCCTATTTATGTTACTGAGAAAATTATTTCTCACTCTGTTGTGGCTTATATTTTTCTTAGATGCCAATTTATTATGTGACACTAGAACTCTAGGCAAAGTGGATCCAGTTCCTACTACAGGGATGGGTCTTTGTTATTCACAACATACGGATCATATCATGTGATGATGCCATTTGTGTTGTGCCTCTGTACTTTGTGGCCCCAGGGGAGCTTGAATCTCACTCATTTCCACTGAGTGGATTTAACCATTTTGCTCCTTCGTTTGCATGAATAGCGCCCTAGTCACTGACATTGACCTTTCATGAACATAAGGGACCGACCTTTTTGGTTCATTTTATTATCTGGGGATTCTCTTTTTGGATAGTTATAGGATAGATCCCCTTTGATGTGATATGATCTGTATGACCCCACTCCTCTATGATGGAACTCTTAAATTGGTTTGTATGAATTACAATCTATTTTCATTAATTTCGTAATTTACTACGCCATTAATTAGATTTTATTGTGAAGGAATAATTAAAATAGAAAAAGTAATTAAACTTAAATCAGGAATTCCTAAAAAAAAAAAGCTAAAAATGGGTATTTAGAAGAGGCGTTACACATCTCAACACAATGGTGTAGCAAAAAGGAAAAATAGAACTATTGTTGACATGGCACACATTATGCTCCATAGGAAAAATTTGCCAAAATATTTATAGGTCAAAGCTGTTAACATAACAATTTATATTTTCAACCTATCTCCTATAAAAGCAATTTTAGATGGAACACCATATGAGGCTTGGTTTGAGAGAAAGTTGAAGGTTGGTCATTTTAGATTCTTTAGCTACATTGCCTATACTCACATCCTAATAGGGAATAGAGGCAAGCTAGACAAGAAAAGAGTAAAGTGTATCCTTATTGGCTACAGTGATGAATCCAAGGGTTGTCGTCTTTACAATCTTGGTATGAGACAGTTAATTATCTCATGGGACATCATCTTTGATGAAAACTCAAGTTGAAAATGGAGAAATGAAATATTTGAAGGAGCTTAACATCTTGAAGCTAAGGAGAATGTAAGAGTTGATTCAAACCTAAGCACAAGTCAATCTCTGAGACAACAAAGCTTGTTACCATATTCATCCTCTCTAAGAAAGATGTGATCATTGTAAGATATTTACCATACTTGAATGTTGTATTGTTTTCTTATGAGCCACAAAAATATAAAGAAGCTATAAAAGAAAAAGAATGGAGAAAAGCCATGGGTGAAGAAATGTAAATGATAGAGAAGAATCAAACATGGAAGCTAGTGAAGAAGTCAAAAGAAATAGATATTGTTGGTCTGAAATGGGTTTACAAAATCAAGTACAATAAGACAGGTCAATCCAAAAGTACAAGACATGACTTATGGCAAAAGGATACTCTCAACAACTAAGTATTGATTTCAACAAGATCTTCACTTACATGGTATGTATGGAAATAATAAAGATAGTACTTACTTTAGCCACCTAACTAAAACTATTGGTACATCAATTAAATGTGAAGTCTACATTCTCGAATAGAGAAATTGAGGAAGGAGTGTGCATAGAGCAACTTCAATTGTACATGATACGAGGTAAAGAAGGTAAAGTATATCAATTGAGAAAACACTCTATGGATTGAAGCAAACACCACATGCATAAAATAGTAAAATAGATAGATATCTTCTTCATCATGGTTTCACCAAAAGCCCAAGTGAGCCATCATTATATGTGAAGATTCATGAAGACCACTTCTTCATCCTATGCCTACTTGTGGACTATTTGATATATACTAGCAATGATGCAAAGATGATTGAAGACTTTAAGTAGGCCATGATGAAGGAACATGAGTTGACCAATCTTAGCCTTATAAAATACTTTATTGGAATACAAGTCAACCACAGGCTTGAACCCATATTCATTTCTTAAGAAAAATATGTTGACAATTTGTTAAAGAAACTCAAGATGGAAAACTACAAGCTAGCATCAACTTCAATGGGAACTAATAAGAAGCTATTAAAGGAGGATGGAAAAGAAAAGGTGGATGGAACAACTTATCAAAGTCTTGTTGGCTTGATGATTTATCTCACAAACACCAAGCCTAACATAATGCATGTTGTCAGCACTATTTCAAGATTCATGAGTGAGCCCAACAAGTTTCATCTCATAATTGCAAAATGATTTTGTAAGATACATCAAAGGTATAAACAATCTTGGCATCTTGTATGAGATAGAAGATAATTGAAATTTGATTAGCTACACTAATAACAATTGGAAAGGAAGCATTGATGATAGAAAATGCATAATAGGATATATTTTCCTTTTAAGTTCTAAGGTAATTTCATCGGCATCAAAGAAAAAAAAAGTACTCATACTTTCATTAGTAGAAGTAGAATATATGGCAGCTTCAAGTGTAGCATGTGAAACAGTTTGGCACAGAAGGATGATGGAGAATTTACAACAAAATGCCAGCACACCAATAAAAATCTATTGTGACAATATGTCAACCATTGCCATGACAAAGAATCCTATTTTCCATAGCCGCACCAAACACATTGAAACTTGACATCATTTCATTCGAGAGCTCTTCAAACGAGAAGAAATCGAGTTAGAATTCTGTAGGATTGAAGATAACTTGCAACTATTTTTACAAAGCCAATTATAGTTAAGAAATTCATCAAGTTTAAAGAAATACTTGGAGTTACAAATTTTTTCCAAAATAAGAGGGAGCGTTAAAGTATATTAATCTAGAAAAATGAAGGAACATGCTTCACAATGAACTAAACTAAGAAGAATTTCTGTGAATGCATTAAAATCGAAGACATAATTTGAAGCAAAATTTATGAAATGTGGATAGAAGAAATGATGCATCAACTATAAGAAGTAGGCAGCTATCAAGTAAACATTATCATTATAAGGCAACTTGTAATATTATATTATAAAACACTATCACCCAATGTCTTTAGACTCTTATAAAAGGAGATGGGGGTGTTATCTTCTTGGTGTAATATTTTCAGTAGCAATGCATAGCAAAAATCAAAAGTTAACCTTGTGCATCATCTTTATCTCTCTCCCTTCAATCCTTCTTATCTAAAATATTAAAAAAAACCATTAGTAATAACCTCATTAGGTGTTTATTAAAAATTTCATTGGATGCTTGAAAAGATTTCACTAAAGCTTGTAACATCTTCACAAAACAATAGTAACAACTATATTAAGTGCTTGTAAGGACTCACTAGGTGCTGGTGAGAACTTATTAGGTGATGGTAACTAAAGATAGGTTTAACTTAGGCTTCATATTGTATATTAGGTGTCACATCAATCTTTTTATAGCTATACCTAAGGATTTCTACTGAACTATAGAATAATGCAATGGAGTTCCTTCCTCACATGTCATTTATTTATTTATTATTACTACTATTGTGGTCTAAATTAAGCCTTATACATTTAATTTTGGCTTAATAATCAAACACTATGAAATCTCAAACCTGCCTAAGGATCTTGTCAACAAGGTCTGAATCTTGCAAACAAAGTCTTAGATAAGTATTAAAGTATAATGAAAGACAAGTCATAATAATCTACATGGTCTAAGATCCTACAAACTACTAGAAAATCTTGTCAACAGGATTGTAAACCTTGTAGGCTAGTATTATTAGTATGATTTAGAATCTTGTACATTATTAGGAGATCTTGTCAATAAGATTTCAAACCTTGTGATGCTAGAACCTGGTTTAAGATCTTGTGAATTATTAAAAAACCTTGTCAATAGGATATCTTCAACTATCAATTTTATACTTAAATGGTTATATGGATTGATTCTATTTTCAACATCATATTCTTGACAAACACAGTAATACAATAAGATGAAAACTCACCTTCGTATCATTGCAACATAAAATTCATACACATACACATATAGTTAATGTCACAATTCCCCAAATTAGGCTAGCACATTAATATTTACATTTCCAAAAGGTTCATGAAGGCTAATTACATAAGCAATACATAAGTCAAACGTTTTGTCTATTTATTCCCTATAGATTTGGCTCTATCAGCTTTAAAACTGACTCTTAGAAAGACAAGTTAGTTTTGCAATGAGATAACAATCCTAATAGTTAACATCACATTCAAATAATATATATACGGCACTGAAACAAAATTCAAATCACATTTGATGCACAATTTCAATATAGAAATTGTAATACCATAACCTTTTAGCACTTACACAATGGTTCCATAGGCCATCTCAACATAACTCATGCACATTAGAACACATTTGTAAGAAAGCATACACTTTATGCATGGATAATTGCATAATTGGGAGGCCATATACATGATACATGGCTTTATGGACCATGTGAACTCATCAATATTATTTTCCATCCATAACATATCCATTCAAGTCATAAACATCATAACTTATCTCATAAACCACAGATTTGGAACAAAATTCCACAAAATCAAAAGTTTGCTCTTGGGTTTGCTGTCAAAAGTTTTTGATATGAATTTTGAAAATTCATAACTAATTCTGTAAAACTTGAAATCAAGCATATGATAGCTTTCTAGAAAGGTCAAGATGTTAACTAATGACTAAAAATAGTTCCAAACCAAGACAGAAGCATTTAGTGCATGAAAGGTAATAGAATAATAACTTAGGTTGTGCCTCAAACAACTCTAGGACCTATAATTTAAAAATTTTTCTTCTCCCTCTATAGAGCTCTAAATGAGGTGATCTTGAGGGCTATAGAAAGCTTATGATGTCTAGTTTATCTTTGTAAATTTTCATGATCATTGGACTTCATTTAACCCATGTGTGACACAAAGAAGAAAACTGACTATATGAATAATGCACAGACCAATTCTGCATAATTTGGCAAATTTTGAAAAATCATAATAAATTCTATAGAGCTCCAAATTAAGTGCTCTTTGAATTTATAAAAATCTCTAGATGAGACCTATATTCATGCCAAGACTAGTTTATTTGATTAAATTTTGGTTCATCTCAAAAATATGGCATTTTTTGGTACCAATTTGGGTAAAAAAAATGTGCCAAATGGTCTTCTAGCACTTTTATGACCATTTGAGCATGTTCTATAGCATAAACATAACATATTTAAGCATTGCAAATGGTCTAAATTATCATAAATCTCAAATTCACTATCCCACATGCATAAATACACATTCAGGAATAAGTTTTCAAATGCCAAAATCATACAATTTCTTATATATCACTCCAAATCTAATCCATACACTACATTTGCATACTTTTACAATTGCTCAAGTATTTACATCTAAAAAATGACTTATACATGCAAACTTTGACACTTAATTACACCAAAAACCATAAGCTATTGTCAAGAGGTAGCTCCCTAAGCTCCTTAGCTCCCATTTTTCCTTTCATGGGCTCCACCTAGGCATGGTTAGATAAAAGAGGGAAGGGGTGAGATTCAAAGAATTTCAATAGCTCATATACCCTTTCAAGTAAGCATATAGGCATATAATCATGTCAAGGAACACAAGTATGCATCCAACATAAATAAGAGTCATATAAACCACATTTTCTGCGTTATCAAAACATGTCAAAGTCAATATCAAGCTTTAGGGACTTTTAGTCTAGCCTCATCTCATTTTTTGGACTTTTGGATTAGCCTCATCCTTTTTCTAAGGACTTTTGACTTAATTTCACTCATCCTTAAGACTCTTGGCCTTGTCTTACCCATTCTTAGGGACTTTTAGTGAAACAATCCTAATTCCTAGTTATAGTGATTAGGCTTAATTAAGTGGTTAAAAATTATAAATCAAGACCTAAAATCATTACAATTAATTACATTAGGAAAAAGTGGAGAAATTCGAACCTTGATATTATTAGGATTATTAGCTAAACAACCATGACTAATCAAGTCCTCAAGTGATCCTAAATATCAATTAAGACCTTTGATTTATCTCATTATTGATTTTAACTTGCAAAAACCTCTTATGACTATTCCCAAGTCGTTACATAACATTATCATAGTAAGTTATAGGGTTTCTAAGTCAAAAATAAGAGTTTGAAAACCTTCACCGTGACTTAGACCTTCCTCGCCATGGCTAAGTTAGTTATTGGAACCAAAAAACCAAGTTTGGGGACTCTCACTGTGACTTGGTATACCCGCGTAGCAGTGGGCCTATGTGGCGCCATGGTGGGAGAGCATCCTGGAACCTATTGTAGAACATTTCACAATTTGAGCCAAGACGGACCATCCTTGCACCACAGTGAAACTAGCTACTATAACCCAAAATTTTCCTCCCTCGATTCTCACTGTGACATGATCCTCTCATGTCGTGGCAAAACCACTCTCTGGAGCACTCCTTACCTGACCTCCTCGACTTACACTATGGCTAAACATCTTGCGCCGCAACAAGACAACCTGTGCAACGACACTCCTTGCTTCTGAATGACTCCTGGCTGCGACTCAACTATTCTTGGTCGCAGCATAACCTTCTTTTGCACCTATACCTCCCAAGTTTCGTCCTATACAATTCAACTCTCCCTTTAGCGACACTTTAAGGCTACTCTACCTTAATTTGTAGGGCGCTAATGGCATTCATCTACCTAATATACTTAGCATGTCTCTCATTGCCAAATCAAATCTTAAGTGTTGATTCCTACTCATCTACTATAATACATCAATAATTTATATATCAATGACAGCAAGAAGGATTCATAACTACTAATATTATCATCTAAATATAAATTCCAATATAGGCTCTATGCATTACTAGTCTAAGTCAATAATTAAGTTATCACATGATTACATTTTTAGGTAATAGACCATATCTTAGGATCAACAAGGTTCTATATCAAATATATAAGTGCATACATCAAATTCCAAGTTGTAAAGAGTCTAACTTCCTATTAATTACATCATTGTTTACCAAAACACAAAATGCCTACATTTTGGGAACATGATTACATGATGATCTATACAAAAGAATAACAAAAATTAGCAACTATCTTAGATTAGATCCATCCAAGTACAGAATTTCCAACACATGGTCTTAGCTTATGGATGGTTGTCTACTTGCTTCCCTTTATCCTTACTGGAAGGACCTTCACCTGAAATAGTTAGCCCATGAAATAGGGTGAGATTCAAATCTCAGTAACCAAAGGCAAATTCCATTCATATATTTCAATTTAATTAACGTATATGCAATTAATTAGATAAGCATAAGAAATAATAGTCATATCAGTAAATGAAACAATTGGGATATCAGTGATTACTATCACATACTAACAATCACATTTCACATGTTAAAGGCAATTAATACCAAGAGAGGCCCATCCATGACACCAAGTCCCCAATGAGTACAACCTGGGCTCAATGCATATAAGGGTTTAATCACAATTTGGTACCCGATCGAAGCACGATGCACAGGTGGCAGCTGCACCATAGCTCCACTATAACACCATATATTTCTAGCTTACTTCCTATCATTTCTAAGTTTCCCATGATGAATTGCACAAAAGGGAATGGAAGATGGCATTAAAATAATGCCTTATTTTGCGTTGCGTAGCGTATGAAAATTCCATTCGGTGTCATGCGGACCATATGAGTTTATACATCACATTATCATATTTAATTACATACATACAACTCATTTACATCACCAAAGTTGGCCCACAACTCATGGAAACCGAAATGGAACCTAGAATATGGAGGTTTATTTTCGGCCAGATTTGGCCCCTTTCTGGCACAATTTCGAAAAATCATAACTAATTCTACAAAAATCAAAATCACACATTCTTAGCCATTCTGGAAAGATACGGATGTCTACTTCACAGTAAAAATATGTACAGACCATAATACCCATCACAGAAGGCGTTTGACATCCGAATATGTCCAGGGGTCAAACTGCCTCCTGATGCTGTCACAGATTCTGCAGCAAATTTTGAAAATGTCCAATTAATTCCACAAAAATCCAATCCATGAAAATGATACCAATATGGAAATCTGTGGATGTTAGCTAGAGGACAAAAATATTTTCAGACTAGTTCAGATACCCAAAGTCTCGAAATTCAATAGAACAGTACATCAAGTCGGGTAAGGGTCCTGATACTGGACAGAATGTTCAAAAATTCATATCTCCCTCTATAGAACTCCAAATGAGGCCCTTCCAGTTGGAACAAGTCACTGTGAATGTCTAGTTTCTCTGTATGAAATTTCGTGGCAATTGGATATTGTTTGCCCCATGAGTGACAGAATTCAATTTCGGACAGATGCTACAGTACCAAGGACCAAAACCAGAAAATTTTCCAATTTCAACAATTCGCTAAATATTCCACAGACCTCCAAAAATTACCAACTTTAGCTTCTCAAAAAGATCTCAATAAGCTCTAGATGCATGTCAAATTTCAGGTCAAGAAGAGTTCATTTGGACAAAAAGTGACATAGCCTCATGAAATGGTCATTTTTGCTTCCTACCAAGAGTCACTTTGCACCAAATGGCCTCTTCTTGAATTTGGCACCCCTTGAGCAAGTTTCAAAGCACAAATATGACTTGTAGAGGCTGTCCAAGTGATCTCAAACCTCATGCAACTCATTTTGGTCTCTCAACATCTATTTATGCATAGTTACATCAAGTCATCCAAAAGTCAATTTGCACAATACTAGAGATTTAGTGTCATATAAAGTGTACATCATATTCATACATCATTTTACACTTGTCCATGGTCTTACATCACAAAAAGATTACATACATTATTACTTTGACATTTAACCACCATTTAAAGTACATAATACACCAAAACAAAGATGTTCAATGTCCTTGGCTTGCATCTCCTTGACTTGGAACACCACCTAGACAATTCAAGGATGAAGGGGAAAGGGAGGTGAGATTCCAAGAATCTCAATAGCTCATACGCCCATTCACACCACATTCAAGGCATACATATACCAAATGCATAACCATACAAGCATAAAGTGTGCAATAAATTCCATTCCATGCCACATTCACATGTCAAGATTACTTTCATGCTCTAGGGACTTTTGGTTTAGCCTCACCCCATTTCTAGGACTTTTGGATTTGCCTCACTCTTGGTCTAGGGACTTTTGACTTTGCCTCACCCATTCAAGGGACTTTTGGCCTTGTCTCACCCATGCCATGAGACTTTTGGCATCTCCTCACCTTCATCAAGGGACTTTTGGCATCACCTCACCCTTATGGGCTCTTTCCACAACCATAGTCATTCAAGACAACACATTGGTACTAATGCACAACAAGGATCAAGTGGCATATTATCAAGCATCAAGAATGCATGCAAGCACACTAAGACATACATATGCACACAAGAATGCAAAGAAAATGAGGTGGAGAGCTACCTTTTTATGTATGCAAGCTCACTTTGCAATTTCCTTCCCCTCCTTGGTTTCACAAGAGCACTTAGGTGGAGTAGGGTTCTCTTGGCCTAGACATTACAAACATCACACAATTACACATTTGAAGCAAGCCAAGACATTAAACTAAAGCTTATTACACACTTGGCTCTAAAATAGACATATTGGTTCCATAAATGGCCTATTGAAGCAACTCATATTATTCAAGTGCTAGGCTCCATTCTCTTGTTCTTTCTAAACTTCCTGGACTCATTTAAGGTCCTTGGAGCCATCACACATTCAATTGCACAATTGGAAAACCAAGTTGCTTCACAAAGCACCATTATCGACACCATTAGGCCATCTCCCAATCTATGGCTCCTAAATTTTTCCCAATGGTTTCTCCCATCTTCTAACATCATATAAAGTCCCAAAACAAGGCTAGAACAAATTAAAACATCCCCTAGCCTAATGAACCTAGCTTGGCCGAAATATGCACCATAATGGAGGTTCATAGACTTTGTGATTTTTCCTTGATGGGAGAGCCACTTGGGAGGCTTTCTAAAGGTCTTAGGAGTTCAAGGAAACATTCAAATAGCCAAGGAAACATTCACACAAAATCAGATTTTGCAAAACCCTAGAAAACACTACACTTTGCTAACTTGTTTTCTATTGGTTTTTCTTGGAATTTCTTGCCATATGCCATCTCCCCATGGCCTAAAACCCTTGTTCCCTCCTTGTATTTGGACAGAACATCCTCCCCTCCTTTGGTTCTATTCTTGGCTGAAATACACACAAAGGGAGGGGGAAGAGAAGATGCAACAAAAAGCAAAGATTACCTATGATTCAAGTGAGCTTTCAAGTGTCTTTCTCCTTCATTCTCTTCTCCTTAGCAAATTCGAAATTCTCCCCTTAGGTCTGGGTCAAAAATAGAACCAAATCATTCAAAAAATCCATGGAAAGAAAGGAGGAAGAGAGGAAAACAAGATTGGAGGAAGATGGAGCAAGAAATTTCATGAAATTACCTAGTTTCTCCTTGGCTTTCTTCCCCTTTTTCTCCCCCCTTTTGTGTGCCTAAGAGAGCTGAAGATTTTCTGTATTTTGGGCAGAATGGGTCGTGCTTATTAAAGAGGATAAGAAGGGAGAAAAGTGTGGAACATTCAAGAAACCATAAATTCCAATTTTGCCCTTCCGTAATGGCAAGTTCGTTTCAGCTTCGTTTTAGTTCCTTTTTGAGAACCGTATTTTCCATCATAAAATTTAGGTTCCCAATTTAATAAAATGCCTTTGGAATCACTCAAATCGGAGTTAAAACCATTCCGAACGAATCGGTCAAAGTTCGGGTCAACCGACGTTGGAAAGAGTACACCGGAGGGGCTTTACCAGTCCCGGGGCTTCCCATGGTTTTTGGGGCCTCTGAGAACCTTGGAAAACTCAAAATTTTCATTTAAAAAGCCCTCCTAGGTGTTTTTCCAAAATTACACTTATTCACGAAAATGCCACTGGCCTTTCGACAATTTTTTTGAATCGCTCTGACCCCAGTTTTTGGGTAACTCAAGGCTCAAATCCTCATTTTATATTATTTAAAATTTTATTCAAATTTTATTTGGCCTTGAATCACTCATCTTAGGGGACTTGCTTTTCAAATGCCGAGTGATTGGACATTGTATCGGGCGTTACATTTCCACCCCCCTTAAAATAAATTTCGTCCTCGAAATTTAAATACGTACCTTAGGGAAATAGCTCTGGATACTTTCGTTTCATGTTATCTTCTAGTTCCTAGGTTGCCTCCTCAGACGTCGGGCCCTTCCAGACCACTTTCACCAGAGGGATGCTCTTGTTTCTCAGTTGTTTCAACTTGGCATCCACAATCCTCTCTGGCCTTACTACATAGGAAAGATTTTCCTGCAATTGAATATGCTCATATTCTATGACATGTGAGGGGTCTAGTAAGTACTTCTTCAATTGGGAGACATGAAAAACATTATGGATTTGGGCTAGGTTTAGAGGTAGGGCTATCCGGTAGGCCACGGGTCCGAGTTTCTCAAGAATTTCAAATGGACCAATATACCTAGGACTGAGCTTCTTTACCCTCATAGACCAACCTACCCCAGTCACTGGAGACACTCGGATGAATACGTGGTCTCCAATCTCAAACTCTAACAGCCTTCTTCTCCGATCGGCATAACTTTTTTGCCTACTCTGAGCCATAAGGAGTTTCTTTCTAATCAGTTCTATCTGTTGGGTGGTCTGGTCAACTATCTCAGGCCCTATTAAGCTCCTCTCACCTAGCTCAACCCAACATAATGGAGATCTACACTTTCTCCCATAGAGAGCCTCATAAGGGGCGATTTGAATACTGGAATGATAACTGTTATTGTATGCAAATTCAGCTAATGGTAGATATGCATCCCAGTTACCCCTCGTCTCTAACACACATGCCCTCAGCATGACCAATCACTAAAACAGGCCGATTTGAAAAGCAAGTCCCCTGAGATGAGTGATTCAAGGCCAAATAAAATTTGAATAAAATTTTAAATAATATAAAATGAGGATTTGAGCCTTGAGTTACCCAAAAACTGGGGTCAGAGCGATTCAAAAAAATTGCCGAAAGGCCAGTGGCATTTTCGTAAATAAGTGTAATTTTGGAAAAACACCTAGGAGGGCTTTTTAAATGAAAATTTTGAGTTTTCCAAGGTTCTCAGAGGCCCCAAAAACCATGGGAAGCCCTGGGACTGGTAAAGCCCCTCCGGTGTACTCTTTCCAATGTCGGTTGACCCGAACTTTAACCGATTCGTTCGGAATGGTTTTAACTCCGATTTGAGTGATTCCAAAGGCATTTTATTAAATTGGGAACCTAAATTTTATGATGGAAAAGACGGTTCTCAAAAAGGAGCTAAAACGAAGCCGAAATGAACTTGCCATTACGGAAGGGCAAACGGATGTCAAACGCCCCCTGGACATTTTCGGATGTCAAACGCCCTCTGTGATGGGTATTATGGTCTGTACATATTTTTACTGTGAAGTAGACATCCATAGCTTTCCAGAATGGCTAAGAATGTGTGATTTTGATTTTTGTAGAATTAGTTATGATTTTTCGAAATTGTGCCAGAAAGGGGCCAAATCTGGTCGAAAATAAACCTCCATATTCTAGGTTCCATTTCGGTTTCCATGAGTTGTGGGCCAACTTTGGTGATGTAAATGAGTTGTATGTATGTAATTAAATATGAGAATGTGATGTATAAACTCATATGATTCGCATGACACCGAATGGAATTTTCATACGCTACGCAACGCAAAATAAGGCATTATTTTAATGCCATCTTCCATTCCCTTTTGTGCAATTCATCATGGGAAACTTAGAAATGATAGGAAGTAAGCTAGAAATATATGGTGTTACATTTTATGGTATCAGAACAAAGGTTCAGGCACTTTTGCTCGACATTTGATTCTTGGATGGTATATTTGGCTTATTTTCGGGTGGTTTTCGGATGGAATATCTATGTATGTGTGTTAAAAATTATGTTGTGGGCTAAAGGCTATGGTTTTTCTTTTCAGTAAAGATGGTTGAGACTCAAAGAGGTCGAGGCAGAGGCAGACCACCTCGAGAACCTGAGGTTGAATCTGAGGATCCAGTGCGGGCTATCAAGATGCGGATTGACCAGTTTCAGAACGTCATAGCCCAGCAACACTATATGATCCAGCAGCAGCAAGAGATGATTATGCAGTTGCAGGGAGCCCTGGCTAGGCAAGAAGAAGCCAGAAGAGAGGCCCCTCCACCGCCTCCGCCTCAACCATCCACCTCCGGTGTACCTCAGCCATCCACCTCCGGTGCACCCTAGCCTTCCACTTCCGGTGCTCCACCCCCACCTCCCCAAGAACCAATTCAGGCTCTGCCATCTATCCAAAAACAATTGAATCAATTCAGAAAGAACAACCCGCCTGTGTTTGACGGAGAGCTAGATGCAGACAAGGCAGAGGCCTGGGTGAGGGAGATAGAGAAAATCTTCACAGTGATGGATTGCACCTCAGAACAAAAAGTTCAACTAGCCACTTTTATATTACGAAAAGAAGCTGATAATTGGTGGTTCAGTGCTAGGCCCTTAATGGAGGTTAAGAATTTACAAATGACTTGGGAAAACTTCCTAGTACAATTTTATGAGAAGTATTTCCCCAGTTCTATGAGGAAACAAAAAGAGGTGCAATTTATGGGATTGAAGCAGACAGATGACATGACTGTAGACCAATACGTGGCAAGATTTATAGAATTGTCTCGGTATTCTTCGTACCTTCAAAGGTATGATGATGAGCCCTGGAAGTGTGAACAGTTTGAGCTCAGGTTGAAACCCCAGGTCAGAGATAGAGTGACTCCACACAGAATCTGAAACTTCAATGCTATCGTGGAGATCAATAGGGTAATCGAGAATAATTTGAGAGAGATTATGCCTACTGTCATGGCATCTGGACAGAGGGAAACCCTAGAGTTAAAGAGACCGAGACTAGAGGAAGGAGCCAGTTCCGCACCTTTTAGTAAAAAGAAGAGCAAGGTGCCGTGGAATAGGAGGCCATCGAAAGGAAAGAAGGTACAGCCCCTGAGGACTCAGTCATCCATTGCCTCACAATCTACAGTGATTTGCTACAAGTGTGGGAAGCAAGGGCAGAAACTGCTCTCAGGCATATGTAGCACCTCCACTTAGACCGCCTCCTCCCAGGCCACAGACCCAGGGCAGGGTGTTTGCCTTTTCTCAGCAGGAGGCTAGTGCGTCTCCCAGTCTTATTCGAGGTACGCTCATAGTGAACGATTTTTCTGTGATTGCTATGTTTGATTCGGGTGCTAGTCACTCGTTTATATCTTATGACTGTGTGAGACGTTTGGGTCTGGCCATTAGTACTTTACCATTTGATTTATCTGTCACCACACCCACTGGAGGCTCTGTGGGGAATTGCTATAATACTAATTCCCCACAGAGCCTCCAGCGATATTGTCCCCATTACGGCACCCCGTGGTACTCTCATTTCCCACGTGGTGAGGTTTTGTTCCTCCCTTAGGAAAACGCGTCGCTGGTGGGGAGAGCTTCGCTCCCACTTATAAGGCCTTAGCCTCAGGGTCTCCTACCCGATATGGGACATTACATCCACCATGGACTCACAAGGTCCAAATGCATAATTCAGATAGCCAACCATTCATTATACATTCAAAATTATAATTGTGCAGCAGATATAAAATTATAGTAGACATATACATGGAATTTAACATTAACCCTAGTTACCTCATTTGTAGACAATTCTTTGAGAACCAACAAAAATGCTACTTTAGCCTATAGACACAAAACCAAATAATTACTATCCTAATCATCATTTATAGTAGCAAACCCATTACTTAAAGAATACTCAAAGAATTAAACCACAAAGGACTACCTAGAGAACACTTACCCAGCCACTACAAGAACCAAATTCGGATATAGTTGTGTTTACACTAGTAATCTCAGAACAATATTCCAAATTATGGGCAAATTTGTATAAAATCACCACTCATCTCATAAATTAGCTATAAGGGTCCTAAACTAGCAAAAAATGCATCCAAATGAGAAGTTTATACTTACCCAATATCCCTCCTAGCCTTAACTTCTAAAAATCTTTCAAGAAAACACCAAATAACCTATATCATATTTGAGATGTAGGTGACAATGCTCCAAATGAAAAACTAATTTGGTTAAATTAAAGAGAAAGAGGAGAGGGTAAAGTCATATAACTATTACTGTAACACTCGATTTTCATAAAATCGATAGAAACGTGTCAGATATAAAACAAAGTCCTCTAAAAAGAATGAGTTGAGACCAAATAAAATTAGGATAAAATTTTGAATAATAGAAAATGAGGATCCAAGGCTTAAGATGCCTAGAAACTGAAGCTAGAGTGGCTAAAGAAAATTTGACAAAATGTAATGGCATTTTTATAATTTTGGGCAACTTTAAGAAAACTCAAAGTAGGGATCTTTAAATGAATATTTTAAGTTTTTCAGGGTTCTCAGAGGGTTTAAAAATTATAAGAACCCTTAGAATTGTTCAACCCATTCGGTTAATGTTTTAGAATATTAGTGGACCTGAACTTTGATCCTTTTGTTTGGAAAGGTTTTAGATCAAATTTGAATTATTCCAAAAGCAATTTATAGGTTAGAGGATATAAATTTTATGATGGAAAAGATAATTTTCAAAAAAGAGTTGAAATGAGCCTTGTCACACTTGAAAATGCAACCGCATGGCACCTTAAAAAGAAAAAAATTTAAAATATTTGATTTTCAAGAATTTTCGAAAACAAAAACCGAAATCAAAATTAAAAGTAATAGAGTCACCACTAAAATTTTATTTTTAAAATGTAAAACTTTGAAAAAACCTTCTATAAGAAAAATGGTTTGGGCATCCCCTATGGAGTTGCCATACTGTCACACCCAAAAAATGCGACTGTGTGATGTCATCAGAAAGAATTTCAAAAGAAATTTTGGTTTTCAAAGGAAACAAAAACCGAAATCAAAATTAAAGTAGTAGAGTAGGAGTTGCCACCAAAATTTTATTTTTTAAAAGGCAAAACTTTAGAAAAACCTTTTATAAAAAACATGGTCTGCAAATCAAATTTGGATTCAGGAGTCGATTGAATGGAGAAAGTGTTAAACACCCCACTACACCCGTTCCTATAACGGTTACCTTAAGTTAATTGTGCAAAATTAATATGGCCTTCATTCTATTTTAATTGTCCCTAACGAATTACATGCAAAGAAAAATTCAAGGAACTAAAAAAGAAAGAACTTAAAGATATAAAATTAAAATAAAAAAAAAGGAAGGAAGGAAAATTAAGAATAAAATAAAACAGAAAGAAATTCAAAAAGTAAAATAAGAAGGAATAAAATTGAAAGTACAATAAGATAAAAAGAAATTAAGGAAATAAAACTAAAAGAAAATGGTTATTTACAAAAGCGGATTTGACTTAAAATGAGAGTTTAGAGCTTACATACCCTATAGCAGCAAGGATCAAAGTCCACATAGTTCGAACCACATACTATCTTCGGGTTGGTGTTTTTTTATTTTGTTCTTTTTTTTTTCTTCTTTTTTTTTTGTATTTTTTTCTTCTTTTCTTTTTTTTATTATAAAAAAAGAAAGAAAATAAAAATTACTTTTATCTTTAGCAAATAAAACGGATTTAGCATTGGTTTGTGTGTTTTAATTTACTAAAGATAGAATTAACTTTACTTCTGTGCTCTCCTCCCATATTTTTAGTTTTTCTTCCCTTTTTTTCATTTTTCTTTTGATTTGTTCATTCATTCATTTTTTAAATGATTTTTTTTATTTTTGCTTTGATTTATTGTTCGAATATTGACTTTTTTTATTGTTATTTTTTTATTTTTCTTAATTTTTGTTTAAATAAAAAAAACTTCCCTCTTTTTTTTATTTAATTAAATTTTTGAAATAATATTTGTATTTAAGTACAAGAATTTTTGAAAATATTTTCTTTCTTCTTTTTTTTTCTTTTTGACCTTTTGTTTTCTTTAAATGTTATTTCGTTTTTGTTTTGTTTGTTTTTTCTTGTGTGTGTGTTTTATTATTATTATTATTATTATTATTATTATTATTATTATTTTATGTTTTGTTTTGTTTTTTGTTATTATTTATCTTTTTCTTTTTTTTGAAAAGAAAGAGAAAGTAACAATAATTTTCTTTCATAGATAAAACAATTTTAAAATTAGTTGATACGTTTTAATTTGCAAGAAAACTAAGTTAATTTCATATCTTTATTCTTTTCTTTTTTCTTTTTATTATTTCTTTTGTTTTAATATTTTTTGGGATTATTTTGTTTTGTTTTGTTTTGTTTTTGTTTTTTATTTTTATTTTTATTATTTTTTGTTTTGATTTCTGATTTTTTAATTATTTTTTGATCAATTTTAATTATTTTTTACTTTTTATTTATTTTTTGTTTTGATCCCTTTGTTTCTTATATCTTTTTTTTATTTTGATTTTTTATTTTTATTTTGTTCTTTGACTTCCTTTATTTTTGTTTTGACTTTTGTGTTTTCCTTTCTTTTTCCCTTTTTTTATTTTTTTTTATTTTTTATAATTGTTGTTTTATTTTTTTTTGTTTTACTTCTTTTTTTTTTCTTCAATTTTTTTGATTGATTTTGTGTTATTGATCCTTTTTTTATTTTTTTTGATATAGATATATATATTTTATACTTTGTTTTGTATTTTTGTTTTTTGATTTTTTTTATTTTGAAACACCTTTTTTTGCTCTTTTTATAAAACATATTTTAATTCCTAATTGTATTGAATGAAAGTTGGAGGAAAGCTCTAAAGTTTGCCCAAAAAAAAAGAAATTTAAATAATTTTTACTTAAAAATGTTTGAAATGGAAAGTTATAAAAACTTAGTTACTTAAAATTAACTTTTGAATTTGAAAAGTTTATTTATTTATTTATTTATTAGCCCTTTCTTTGGTTTTCTCTTTTTTTTTAAAAAAAAATTTCTCTAAAAAAAATTCATTTCATGTGGACCGTTGAAGTCTAAAACTTATTAAAATAAAACTTTGAGACTCCAATAGGTTTCAAGAAGACTTTGTTGCCACTCATGACCCTTACATTTATTCTTATGTGCCTGAAGGGATATAAAATCCCACACGGCTACTCTAACGTGAAAATTAACGAAAAAAAAGTACAAATAAAATGTTAATTTGCGGGTGTGCTAAGTGTTCAACTAGGATTCACTACATCATTCTTGAGCATATTTACAATATTGGTTACAAAAATACAATAAAAATAAAATCGAATAAAAAAATGTACAAATTACCATTCCCTCTATTCTTTCCTTTTGCTGATTGAATAAACAGGATTCCTTATGCATACCGGTTTAAGCTTTTCGTTATTTCCTCCATATAGTGTTAGACAAGGTAACTCACAATAGAAGGGCAATAGGAAAGAGCAGCACACAGTGATATATTTTTTTGAAAATGAAGAGCAAATCTTGTAACACTCAAAGGAACAACTGCAAAGTTAAACTCACATCAAGGGCCATCACATCCTTATTCCATTAAATATTTCTAGTGCAACCAATAAATAACTGAACATAGGTTAACATTTCTTTTTATTACAATATGTAAGCATCCCCAAGTGTGATTCGAATTAAAACCATATGGGAAACTGCATCCTAGCTCAAACATACCCTCCCACTAGCATAACAGGATAACCACAAAGCAGGATAGAAGCCACACACCAAACAACCAAATTAAGCTTTGTAATACAACCTACATGCAACGACTTTGCAAATAAAAGTTTTGAGAATATAGAAAGCATCCAAAGCAGAATCCAACAAGCACACAGTCCTAAAACTCATTTATCTCTAACTGAACACCATCTAGGAATTCAAAAAAAAAAATGCAAGGAGACCTAAATAGTATCACTCTCTAAACCCACCAAGCAGGACCAAAATCCAAGAGCCACATTCCCTATCTTAAATTTCCAAGAGCAGGTGATAATTTCTTAGCAGTTCAAACCGGATGGAAATAAAACTAAGCCACATAAAGGTCAAAAATCAAGGTATGAGATTCTCAGACCAATGCGAGGCACCTAACCCATTTCTTTTATCATGGCTTATCGAGTAGGAATCGTATTTGTTTGCTAACCAACAGAGGCAGCAGGGCTGAAATAAACACACAAAACTTAAAATCAATCGACTCACAATTCTAGAGCAAATAAAACAAGATGGTGAATCAAATTTTCCCTAGCAAAACAAACACATTCTGCTGGAAAATTATTTGGCCAGATGTAATGTAAATGGAAGTAATCTTAAAATCAAACCATCTATTCAATGAATGCCAATCAAATTCTAGATTCTTAAGTATCGCATTCTTTGCCTAACGATTTTAACTACCTGTAGACATCCAAACCAAATTATAAATATAGAGTGGATGAGAAGCAGAATGTACCTTTGCTGTGTTCAAGTAGAAAAGGAGGACTCCAATATCCCTATGAATGCCTCTCCAGCCTTGGTTCCCAACAACCCTTTGTAGTTCCCCGAGCCTTAAAGCTTCACTTTCTTTCACTATTTCTGTTCTTCCTCTCTTGTAGCTCCCAGTCCTTTTTTCATTCTTGGCCTCGGGTTCCCTCTCTTCAATCTGAAAAATCCTTCAACCCTAAATTTCTAGTAGCTATTTCTCTCCCTTACTCTCTACTTCTCTTCCTCTCTAATCGGAAAACCTCACTGACTTCCTCTCCAGAAAAGACAAGAAACTAAAAGTCCCTTTCATTCCGTGCTTCTCCTTGCTTTTATAGGCATTCTCGCGTAATCCCCCCATCTCTGCCTCTCTGCTCCACTAATTCTCAGTGTGCGTTACTTCGTTCCCTTTTGCGTGGTTTGCTTTCAGCTGTTGAGGGTCATACATAGTGGTTGTGCATGAACGAATATGGTCCCCTCCTCTGAAAAGGTTGGTGTCTTCCTATTTGCTCCTGCACCAGAGAATGAAATCAAAGGGATGAGGAAACCATCAAGTAAGGTTTTTGAATGTGGGCTTCAAACTTGAGTTAGAGGGTTTGAGAGGTTATTGGGCTGAAGGAATAGGCCTCTTCCTTTTTTCTTTGTTTCATTTTTCAGCCCATTTTCTTTTTCAATGTTTGGGCCTTTGATATTTAGATATCAAGCTTTCTTATATTTTGTTATTTTTTTTTTGTATTGGGCCAATGACATTTAAAGGAATTGGGTAGAACTATTTTTGTTTGTTTTAGTTTTTCTTTTTCTTTTGGTTTGATTTTGTTTTAAAGACATTGGGCTTCTTCCTTAGACCTCCCCATTTGGGTTTGGGCTTAATGAACTTTAAAATTTGAAGAAAAGGGGATACTTCTTTTTCTTTTTGTTTTTAGTATTTTTTTTTTAATATGGTTTCATTTCTTCATGGCAATTTTTTATTTATTTTTTTTCTTTATATATATATTTTATCATTTGATTTTTTTTCATTTTTCTTTTCTTCTCTCTCGTTTTTTTTGTTTTGAAAATTTTTGGATTTTGATTCTTTCATGATTTTTTAGATTTTATTTTTGGTTTTTCTCATTTTTTGAAAAATATAATTTTTTATTCTTTCATGATTTTTCTATTTTTGATTTCTCTTGATTTTTCACTTTTTTTTTTGTTAGTCTAATTTTATTATTATTTTGAAGTATGCCCAGACAAAATACAGTGTTCACAAGCCTTGAGGGAAGAAGCCAAGAATGAAGGGCAAAATTGGCATTTTAAAATGTCTTAATTGGTTCCCTATATATATATATGAGGCGTCCCACTTCTCCCTCACACTTAGTCAACTTATTTTCTATCCAAACTAGAGGGAGACCAACTAAAGAAGGGCGCACATGAGGGAGCTCAAAGGGAGAAGAAAAACTAAGCAAAAAAGTGAGAAAATCCTTGAAATTGTATGCTCCTCTCTTTAGCAAACTTGTTCTCCTCCTTTTGTTCTTTTTCTTCCTATGGTTTTGGTGTATGATTTGGGACTATTTTGAGTCATGTTCAAAGGGAGGAAGTTCAAAATTCCAAGGAGAAGCTATAGCCAAGGAGAAAGCTCTTGAAAAGGCTAAGAATCAAGGTAATCTTATAGCTTTCCTTGCTTCCTTCTTCTTGTTCCTCCATAGGTAGTTTCGGCCTTATATAGAACAACCAAGAGGAAATAATTTTTGACCTAAACCAAGCATGAAACCTCAGTTTTTAAGGATGAGAAACAAGTATATGCAAAGAGATTTTAAAAAGAGGCATTAGAAATTAGGTTTCCAAAACTTAAGGTTTTTATTGCACCATGGTATGTATGAAGCTTTCTAGTAGTATTTCTAATTGTCTAAGAGTATATATGGGTTCTTGAGACACCTAGAAAACCTTACATGTGCCATTTCCTTCAAGAGAAATTGCAAAATCCATGGGTGCTCCAAGATGTCCATGGTCTCGGCCTAGACAAGAAGAAGCACTTAAGGAGAGTTTTAAATTTTTCTAAGGGTATAAAGGGATTAAATATGATAAAAGAACATCAAAAGAAGCCTTAAAAAAATTTAAAAGCCTTGGTTTAGACTAAAGGACTAAATGTGATGAACGTGTAAGCTCCATATTGAAACTTAAAGAAGTAACTTGTATCTAGGCTTTTAGGAATAAATTTGTGATGACTCTAAGAGATTTAAATGGAGTCAAGAAACCTAATAGAAGGAGAAAATGGAGCTAAGATCTTAAATTCTAGTAGTTGATTCATTAGGTCTTGTATGGAACCATAATTGAACCATAGAACAAAGTAGCTTTCTATAGAGTGTGTGTGATGCTAAAGCTTGCTTCAATGATGTAATTGTGTCCCATTTGATGTGTTTAGGCTAAAGGAATCAAGCTCCACCTAATTGCAAGTGTATGGTCGAAAAGGGGGAGGAATAACCAAGGAAAAAGTGTGTGAATCTTGCTCCAAGGTAGCTTTCTAACCTTTCTCTCATGCATGGCTTGGATGTTTACTTGTCTTTGAGTGTTTATATGTATTTTTGAACCATAAGAAATGTCTCTAGCATTTGCTTACAAGCTATGGTACTATTATACTTCTTGAAATATGTTTATATATGCATTATGGTTTGAATAGGTTTGGTTGTGCCAAACGTCCCTTAGCAAGAGTGAAGATGAGCCAAAAGTCTCTAGAAATAGGTAAAACAAAGCCAAAAGTCTCAAGAAGAGTGAGACTAAGTCAAAAGTCCCTTAAGAGTAGGTGAGGCAAATCAAAAAGTCCCAAGAAAGATGTGTGAGGTTAGACCAATGCCCTTGAGAGCTTATGTTTACTATGTATGAGTTTATGTGATAAGGAAAATGTCATATGTATGCTTATTACTAGCTTAAATGTCATGCATACATTCTTTGACTTGTATATGTATCCATTATATATGTTTGAAAGGGTTAAGAGCCATTGGGATTCTTTGAATCTCACTCTTTCCTCGTATATGCCTAACCATGTCTAGGTGAGCCAAGTGGACAAAGAAATGGAGGCCAATAATGTAACACTATATATTTCTAACTCATTTCATACTATCTCTAAGCCTCATATCAAGCAACTCACAAAGAGGCAGGGAAAAATAGCATTAAATAATTCATTTCTTAGCATTGTGTCGCGTATAAAAATTTCATTTGGTGTCATGTAGACTATGTGAGCTCATACATCACATTTTCATCTTTAATTACATGAATACAACTCATTTGAATCATTAAAAGTGTCCTACATCTCGTGGAACTCAAAGGGAAGCATGAAATACATACATATATTTTTGGCCAAATTTTTCACATTTCTGTCACAAACTTTGGAAAATTATAACTAATTCTAAAAAAAATCAAAATCATGCATTCTTGGTCATTCTAGAAAGATACACATGTCAATATGTCCAGATCATAACATCCATCACAGAAGGCGTTTGACATTCGAAAAGTTCTAGAGGTCAGGCTGTTCACTGGTGCTGTCACAAAATTCTGCAGCAAACTTCAAAAATGTCTAATTAATTTCACAAAAAATCCAATCTATGCAAATGATACCAATATGAAAATCTGTGGATATTAGCTAGAGGGAAAAATAACTCTAGACTAGTTCAAGCACACCCAGACATTGAAACTCAATCAAACAGTAACTGAGGTCGGCTGGAGTTCCTAATACTAGACAGATTCTTTGAAAATTCATATCTCCCTCTTTAAACATCCAAATGAGGTGCTTCTATTTGGTACAAGTCACTGGGAATGTCTAGTTTCTTTGTATAAAATTTTGTTGCAATTGGACATCATTTGAGCCCTATGTGATAGATTTTATTTTTAGACCAGTATGAACAGTGATATGACCAAAACCAAAAAAAATTTCCAATTTTGAAAATTCATTAAATATTCTCTAGACCTCCAAAAATTCTATTCTTTAGCTTCCTAAAAATCTCTTAACAAGATCTAATTACTTGCCAAATCTCAGATCAAGAAGAGCTCATTTGGATAAAAAGTAACATAGGGTTCCATTATAGTTAATTTTGGCTCCATATAGGATACCAAAATGTCCAAATGGCTTTCCTTAGGGTTTGGCACCTCTTGAGCAAATCTAAAAGCATAATTAGGACTTGTGTGAATTACCCAAATAATCCCAAATCTCATACATCTCATTTTGGCTATTCCACTTCCATTCATACATGAAATTCCATAATGCAAAATTGTCATTACATGACCAAAATGAGTATTTCCATACATTAACATAATTATACATGCTCATAACATCATAGATCATATACAACTAGGGATTTCATCAATTGCTTTCCATAAGGCCTTAAAGTAGTAATTTCAAGACACTTTAATGTCATGCTCGTCTTCAAGGTGGTTGGCTTCCATTACCTTGCTCTCTTGGTCCACCTAGCATGTTAGAACATTGGAGAGAAGGGGATGAGATTCAAAGAATTCCAATAGCTCATCTCCCATTCAATCATACTAAAGCATGCAAAACAAGTCTTACAAATGCATGCATAAGCATGTTGTCATGTGTAAACATTCAAGAAGCATTTTCATCATTTGAGCAAGTCATACATGGCATACAAAGGCTTGCCAAGCAAGTGGATTGGCCTCACCCATTTACTTATGGATTTTGGACTTGCCTCACCCATTCTTTAAGAGTTTCTTAGACTCAACTATACTTTTAGGAGTCAACCTCACTTTTGGGAGATTCTTTACTTTGTCTCAACCAATCTTAAGGGTTCTTAGCTCATCCTCACCATCTAAGGGTTCTTGGTTTCACCACACTCAAGCAAACCAAAACAAGCATGATAGACATCATTTAAAAACATAATGCATCATCATGGTACCATGGCATATAAAATCATGCTAGAATATTTTTCATGGCTTAAAACATACATACACACATTCAAGACAATGTAAACACACATCTATGCATGAGAGAAGGTGGAGATAGCTACCTTGCTTGCATTTTGCACATTTTTTCCTTAAGCTTTGAATCCTCTCCCTTGACCTCACACACCCAAGAAGGTGGAGATCACTTCCCTTGGCCTAAACACATTTTATGAAAGCCAATTAAGTTCATAGAATTAATTCTAAGGCCACACAACTTGCTTAAACTCTAGCTTGACCTATAAATCCCTTTATGTTTCCAAAAATGCACCTAATGAAGCAACACCCCTCAAATAAATTCTAGGCACCATTCTTTCCTTTCAAATATGATTCTGACTCCTTTTAAGCCTCTTGGAGTCATCACACAATCAAAATCAAGAGCCTAACTATATGTTGCTTCTTTAGGTCATATTATGGAACATAAGGCACCAACTCATTCTCCAAGATTCCTAATTTTTTCCCAAGGCTTCCCCTCATATTTATTCATCATATATGACTCAAGAATAGGTTTAGAAAAATTTAAAACTCTCCTTAGCTATGGCAACCCTTCTTGGCCGAGACAATAAAGCATAATGGCTTCCATGGAGCTTGCTTTGTTTTCTCAAGGGAAAATGCACATGAAGGGACTTTTAGGGATCTTAGGAGCTCAATTAAACTCTTATTTAAGCATAGGAATCATTATACAAAATCATATTTTACAAGGTGCACTTGAAACCCTAGAATTTGCATCTTGAAATTCTATAGTTTTTTGTTAATTCCCTTTGCATATTCTTAATCTCCACACCCTTTTTCCTTAGAATCACCCTTGGTTCTGCCAAAAAATCAAACCCTCCTAGGGTTTCTTGAGTGGGGTGAAATGATGGAGGAAGGGAAGGAAGAGATATTAACTATGGAAGAAGAAATTACCTTGTTTTCTTGCTTTTTCTCACTTGAATCTTACTTTCTCCAAGCTCCTCTCTTCAAATCAGAAATTTCCCCTTAAAATCTCCCTTAAAACAGATTTGAAAACTTCATTTTAATCAAAGGAAACAAAGGAGAATGGTGAAGAGGAGGATTGGAAGGAAAAAAGCATGAAAAACTACTAAAATTCCATAACTTTTTACTTGAATTTCTCCTCCTCTTCTTCCTCTTGTATGCCTCATCCTAGGGCTTCTTTCTCTAGTTTAGTACAGAAACATATGAGGTTACATGAGGGTGAGACTGGGGCGCCACTTTTATATATAAGGGAGGAAGAAGAACTTTTTAAAAATTTCTATTTTGCCCTTCGTTCTTGGAATTTTTGTTTTTAATTTTTTTTAGTCCCTTTTTGAGAATTGTCTTTTCCATTATGAAATTTAGGTTCCCAATTTAGTAAAATACCTTTGGAATCACTCAAATCGGAGCTAAAACCTTCTCGAATGAACCTGTCAAAATTTAGGTGCACTAATGTTGGAAAACATCTACCGGAGGGGATTTAACTGTCCCAAGGCTTCCCATGATTTTCAGGACCTTTGAGAACCTTGGAAAACTCAAAAATTTCATTTAAAAAGCCCTCCTGTGTGAATTCCAAAATTTGCTCAAAATTACAAAAATGCCATTACGTTTCATAAGTTTTCTGTGAAATTTTATTTTTTCATTCTAGCTCTATTTTTCTTTCTATCTGAGCTTGGGATTCTCATTTTTAGGAGTCGAGAATGCTTCCCAAATTTTTTAGGACCTTAACTAAGTCATTTCGAGGAACTTCCTTTTGTATCCAGTGAATTTTGTTCATTTACAGAGAAATCGTATGTTATGTTTCTCACATTTTCTCTTATTTTCGGAGTACCGGATGTTACAAATAACCTTGAAGATCAAGACTTTGACAAAGGATTATGAAAAATAGGCATTTTGATGATATATTAATGTTAAACTATGTAACCATCGAGATGTACACATGATGTAAACCATTAAGTATATTCTAATGTATGTATAAATAGTGTATGTACCAATGTGGAAGTTAGATGAATGAATATGTATGTTCTTACCACTAAGGAGCCTTTATGATATGTGATGTCCATGTGTATATATACAAGTGGCAAGGTGAGATTAAGCTCTATGATGATTTGGATCATTTGGCATACTTTTATATGTTGTATTTGTACTTTTAAATTTGCCCATGTGGTGGTGGAAAGTGTGGAAAAGTATTTGGTACTTGAAATACCCATTTTGGACTTCAAATTTGACCAAATGGTGAGCTAAACCAAAGTCTAACTGTAACATCCAAGATTTCTAAAAATTTTCTAAGTTTGTTAGCTATAGCTAGGACCCCTATTAGCTATAGCGAATGTATTTATTCGCTACAATGAGTTTCCAATTAGCTACAGCGAAGGTCCTGGTTCACCATAGGGAGGATGCATCCCGCTATAGTGAGTTCATGCATCCTATGCAAAATCTAGGGATTTTTTTACAACAGTGCACACCATAGCGAGAACACAAAACCTGTGACTGATAAGTGCTCACTGTAGCGAGGGGTATTTTCTACTATAGTGAAAATGGATTTGAAAAAAGTGTGAAAAGTTAGATTTTTGCTTCTTAAAGATCCCAAAAGCTTTTCTTTTCTTCTAACAGACTTTTTCTCTACTTGAGACCAAGGAAGAGCTCATCTAAGAAGGGCACAAAGGAAAAGGAAAGAAACCAAGGAAAAGGTGAGAGTAACTTAAGATTTTCATAGCTTTCCTTCTTGAAATTTTGTTCTTCTCTCTTTGCCCTCTCTTTCTATGGTTTTTGTTATTGAATTAGCTCTATTTTGAGCTTAGTTCAAAGGACGGAGAGTAGAAATTCAAAGGGAAGGCTAAGGAAAAGGGAAACACTCTTGAAGAAGGCTTGAATTCAAGGTAGATATCTATGTATCTTTGCTTCTTCTTTTTTGCTTCTTGTGTATGTTAGTTCTACTAACTTGAGAGCTTGAGAGAGGGAGGAAATTCTGACCTAGAACAAGCATGAAGCTCATGAATTAATGTATGGGAAGCTAGGAAATGCAAAGTAAGTGGAGGAAAAACCATTGAAATTTAAGATAGGAAACATAAGGGTTCTTGAACATTTTGTACAATCTGATTTTGTCTAAGAATCCTCTAGCCTTTATGGATATTTGTTTAAGTTTTCAAGACCCCTAGGAAGCTTCCCAAGTGCCTTTCTCTTCAAGGAAAATTTAGAAACTTCATTAGACCTTTTATGGAATCATAGATAAAGTATACTTCTCAAATATATGGTTAATGCTTTGGCTTATTCCAAGAGAGTAATTATATGCTATGTGTTGTGTCTAAGCCAAAGAGATCAAGCTCCATCTAGTTATGATTGTGAGATTGAGAAGGGAAAAGAGAAATTAAAAGGGAAGAATTGTGTTTGAGTGCCAAGGTAGCTCTTCACTCTTTCTTGTTGCATTCTTGGATGTATGATGGTCATTATATACTTGTGTGCATTTGTATTATGAGACATGCTATTTGATATTGCCTTGTTGCATTGGTACCAATGTTCTTATATTTTGGGTTGTGAAAATTGCTCTTAAAGGGTGAGGTGGTGTCAAAAGTCCCTTGTGATGGGTGAGGTAGCGCCAAAAGTCCTTAGGTATTGGTGAGACAAGGCCAAAAGTCTTATGGATGAGTGAGGCAAAGTCAAAAATCCCTAGACCAAGAGTGAGACTAATCCAAAAGTCCCAAAAATAGGGTGAGGTAGACCAAAAGTCCTTAGAACTTATTCTTGGCATTGATATGACTTTCATGGCGTGCAAATCATGAGTTAAATGATTCTTATGGTTTTGGATGCCTACTTACATGCATTGATATGTTTATATACCTTGATTGCTTCCTTGAATAAATGTATAAGCTATTGAGATTCCATGAATCTCACCCGCTTCCCTCTCCCATTTTAACATGTTTGGTGGAGCTCAAGGAGACCAAAGTGGAAGTCAAGGAGCTTGAAAAGCTATTTCTTGCCACTTTGTATAGTTTTGTATGGCCTTTGATGTAAAGAGATATCAATATTTATATGTACATGTTATTTTTGAGATGTAAATCTTAGAGAAAATGTAAAAGTATGTGAATACATTGTATATATCAATATTAGGGCTAAAGTAATGAGAATGTATGATTTTCCCACTTGGTTGCCAACTCTTAGTTGTGTGTTATAGCATGTGACATAGTAAGTTTGAGATGCATGATGGTTTGGACCACTTGGGCAATTCATATGTGATGTATTAGTACTTTCAAACTTTCCCAAGATATGCTAGAATATGTATGAGGCCATTTGAACCTACTTTGAACAATATAAGGTGCCAAATTTGCCAAATTCAAGAGCTATGTCAAGATTTGACCAAATGACCTCTTCTTGGTCTAAAACTTGGCATGTTATAGATCTTGTCTAGAACTTTTTGAGATGCTAAAGTGCATATTATTTGGAGTTCTAGAAAAGTTTTGGTGAATTTCCAATGTTGGCAAAGTTTCGAAATTTGATAGTGGCACTGTTCATAGGGTCAGAAACTTTGCCTCTGTCACTTATGGGCCAAAAGGTGTCCAATAGCTATGAAATTTTACAGGAAGAAATTAGACATTCATAGTGACCTATATCAACTAGAAGCACCTCAATTAGAGATCTGTGAAGGGAGAAATGATTTTCTAAAGTTCTGAGTCAGTATCAGGGATGCCAGCTGACCTTAGCTACTATTCCATTCATTTTTGAGATCTAAAGTCTTTTGAACTAGTCTGGCCTTATTTTTATCCTCTATTTAACATTTGTAGCTTTCCAAATTGATATAGTTTTCCCATATTGGATTTTTGTGAGATTAGTTATGAATTATTAAAGTTCATATCATTAAGTTGTATTAGAAACATTGGGCAGTCTGACTTTTTGAGTATTTCTATTATCAAACATGGTCCAAATGATATGGTTGTAGCTTAAAATTATTTTTAGTATAAATTTAACATTTACAGATTTCTAGAAAGCTATCATTTGCTTAATTCTATTTTTTCTAGAATTAATTATAATTTTATAAAGCTGGGGTCAAAAACTTGAATTCTGGACCAGTGAGAAAATGTAATTTTTTTGGCTTTTGGCTTCAAATCTGTAGTTTATGGATTGTTTTATGATATGTATGAGTTTTATGAATAGAGTTTGAGTAAAGAATGTGATTGATGGGTTTACGAGACCTACAGGGTGAAGCATTAATGTTTAAACTCTAACATAATGTATTAAAATATCACAATTTTAGTCCTTTTCTTTGGGAATTATATGGAATCAAACTTAAATAATGGATAATCAAGGTTAATGCACTATAGTGTTACACTAACCAAATGAGGTATTTTTTTCATAAAATTTGGATAGCATGTAAGTCTCATCTAGAGTTTTCACAAAGTCAAAGATTATTTAATTTAGAGTTCTAGAGAATTTATTATGATTTTTCAAAGTTGGCCAAATAATGTAGAAATGGTATGGTTACTGTTCATTTGGTCAGTTTGCTTTTCTATATCACACATGGGCCAAATAAATTATAATGATCCCAAAATTTTATAAGCATAAACTAGACATAATAAACTTTCTATAGCCACTAAGATCACCTCATTTAGAGCTTTATAGAGGGAGAAATGAATTTTTGAAATTGCATGACAGTACTAGTAATGTCGCCTGATCTAAGTTACTATTCTATCAATTTCCATAAGCTAAAGGCCATGGTATTGGTCTAAAATTATTTTTATTCATTAGTAGACATCTACAACTTTCCAGAATAGTATGATTTGCTTGATTTTTATTTTTCTAGAATTAGTTATAAATTTTCAAAGTTTATAGTAGAAAGTTAGAACATGGAACCCGAGACCAAATTTTGGTTTTTGTAAGATACAGTTCCAAACCCAAATAAATAAGACCAAATGTGATGTTTATGACTTGTATGAATATGTTATGGATAGAAAATGATGTGGGTAAGTTCACATATCCATGGAGCATAAAATGAAGAAATGAAACCTTACGTAACACAAGTAAATACCATTATTTATGCATTATTTTCATGTAAGTAATGGAAGCTAGGCCATGTAATGGAATAAGTATGCTAAAAGGTTAAAGTATTACAATTACCTTGGCTAATTTTGACTTTAGGAGTGAGAGAAGATAGATTTTTGCCAAGAACCCTAGTCTCTCTTTAAAACCTCTAAATTTTCTTGTGCTTCTTATGTTTCTACAGAATGGTGAAAGGGGCTACTAAAGGTTTAAGGCTTAAGTTTGGGTCTTGGGCTGACCCAAAGGCCCAAAATCCAAGTGGGTTCAATTATATGCTTGTTGAGCTATGGATTCTAGGGTTACAAGAGTAAGATAAAAGTTGGGCTAAGCTGAAAAAGGGTCTATTAACATTTGGGTCTGCACAAGTAAATACTGGGCCTCTAAGAAATGGAATTAGATCTCCCTAAGGTTGAGATTGGGCTTCTACACTTACCCTAAATCAATAATTAAATTAATTATAAAGCCCACTTTAATGTCCCCCTCACTTAATTAATTTTTCTAATTAAACCTATATTAATTTCTAATTAATCATAATTATCCTTAATTAATTTTGGGGCTTACATTTGGCACAACCTCACCCATATGAGCAATTTCACAAAGAAAAGCCAATCTAAGAAACAAAATGGTACCATAATAATCAAACAATGGAAAATGGCTTGTCTAAAGATTCAAACACACATACAAGTATCCAATGACAATCATACAACCATAAAATGCACACAAGAAAGGATGGAGAGTTACCTTAGTTCAAGAAGACAAATTCTTCCTTTTTTTCCTCACTTCCTTGGCTCGACCTCACACCCACACCTAGGAGGGACTTGATTCACTTGGCCTTGATGCATCAAACAAGACACAAACACATCATTGGAACAAACTCTAGCCTCATATAACCATTACACAAGCTACATCTAGCTTATGACACCATTATGGTTCCATACAAGGGCATAATGAAAGTAACTTATATAATTTAAGGTCTTGGCTCCTATTTCTCACTCATTCTAAGTCATATGACTCCATTGAAAGTCATTAGAGCCATAAAAAATTCAATCCAAGGAGCCAAATAGCAAGTTACTTCTTTATGCCTAAAAAGAGAACTTAACTTCCAACTTTCAAAACATGATTTCTAAATTCATACCATTGGTCCCTTTGGTATCCATAATTCATATCTAGACTACTTTAAACCTTAGAATCTAGAAAAACTCTCCCTAAGTGCTTCAACCATCTCTAGGCTGAGACACACACACCCTTGAAAGTCCATGGATTTTCTTTTAATTCTTTAGGGAATTAGCCATTTATGAAGCTTCGTAGATGTATTGAGAGCTCACACATACTCTTAGACAAACTAAATTAACCTTAGAAAGCATATTTGTCAAGGTACAACTAAATCCCTAGTTATTACAACTTGCTATCTAGTGGTTCATTTTGATTCCTAATTACTTTATTGGATTCCTTATGCCTCAAAGCCTCACTTACTATATGTTTAGACCAGAATTGGACCCCTATTATACAGCCCCTATTCTGACTAAAACTATGAAGGAAGAAGATATCAAGAACAAGCAATTATACTATGATTTATGTAACACCATAAATTCTTAGCTCATTTCATGCTATTTTTATGCTTAATGCATTTCTTAGTGTTGCGTCGCGTATAAAATTTTCATTCGGTGTCTCGTGGGCCATATGAGCTCATGCATCACATTCTCACATTTATTTACATAGATACAACTCATTTCCATCACCAAAATTGACCTAGAGGTCGTGCATGGAAAAGGGAAGCATAAAACATATATTTGCAATTTCAGCCAGAAACTTTCCCTTTCTATCACAAACTTTAGAAAATCATAACTAATTCTAGGAAAATTGAAACCATGCATTATTTGCCATTCTGGAAAGCTACAAATGTTTACTTTATGCTACAAATATAATCAAGCCATGAATCATCACACAGAAAACTTTTGACATTTGAAAAACTCTAGAGGTCCGGCTGTCTACTGGTGCTGTCACAAGTTTCTGTAGCAAACTTCAAAAATGTCCAATTAATTCCATAAAAATCCAATCCATGCAAATGATACCAATATGAAAAGCTACAGGTTTTAGATAGGGGTAAAAATAACTCTTGACCAGTTTAGGCACTTCTAGACCATGAAACCCAATCAAACAATACTTAAGGTCAGTTTGAGCGCTTGATATTGGCAGAATCTTTAAAAATTCATATCTCCCTCTCTAGACATCCAAATGGGGTGCTTCTAGTTGACACAAGTCACTAAGAATATATAGTTTCTTCCTATAAAATTTTATGGCAATTGGACATCATTTTCAAACCTAAGTGAACAGTACCCTTGACCAAAACCAGAAAATTTCTCAACTTTGAAAATTCATCAAATATTCCATAGACCTCCAAAAATTCTATACTTTAACTTTCCAAAAATCTCTTAATAAGCTCTAATTGTATGCCAAATCTCAGATTAAGAAGAGTTCATTTGGACAAAAAGTGGTATAGGTTTCTAATATGGTCAATTTTGCTCCATATTAGATACCAAGTGTACCCAAATGGTCTTCCTTGGTGTTTGGCACCTTGTGGGTAGGTTTGAAAGCATAAATATGACTTGTATGAACTACCCAAGTGGCCCTAAATCTCATGCATCTCAATTTAACCTCTCCACTTTCATGATTACATACAATTCCATAAGCTAGTCTAGTCATTCCATACTCAAATTGCATTATACCATTCATATAACATTCAATCTCATTTGTACATGATACGTTGACATAATTAAACATGTTCATAATGTCATAAGACATATACAATAATAGATTATAACATTTGCCACTCATATGGCCTTAAAGAAGTAAGATTCATGCACTTTGTTGTCAATCTCTTATCTTCCAAGGTATTGGCTCCCATTACCTTGTTCTCTTGATTGACCTAGCATGTTAGAACATTGGAAAGGAGGGGATGAGATGCAAAGAATCCTAACAGCTCATCTCCCTTTCAATCACAGATAAAGTATGCAAACAAGCCTTAAAAATGCATACATAGACATATTAATATGTGCGGGCATTTAAAAGACATTCTTAGCATTTGAACAAGTTATACATAGCATACATAGGCTTGCCAAATAAGTGAATTAGCCTCACCCATTCACTTGTGGATTTTGGACTTGCCTCACCCATTTCTTTAAGAGGTTTTTGACTTTACCTTACTATTGGGAGTCAACCTCACTTATGGGAGACTCTTTACTTTGTCTCAACTAACTTTAAGGGTTATTGACTCATCCTCACCATGGCTAGAGGGTTCTTGGCTTCTCCACACTTAAGCAAACCAAAGCAAGCATATAAAACATCATTTGAATGTATAAAACATCATCATGGTACCATGGAATAAAAGCTCATGCTAAAATACTTTTCATAACTTAAAACATATATACACACATTCAAAGACAATGTAAGCACACATCTATGCATGAGAGAAGGTGGAGAGAGCTACCTTACTTGCATTTACACACTTTTTCCTTGAGTCTTGAATCCTCTCCTTTGACCTCATACACGCAAGAAGGTGGAGATCACTTCTCTTGGCTTAGACACATTTTATGGAAGCTAATTATACTCTTGAATCACATTCTAAGCTCACACAATCACAAGAAAAGCTAGGTGACTCATAAGGCTCTTTTATGGTTCTATAATGCACTTAATGAAGTAACCTTTGGAAAACATTATCTTGGCTCCATTATCTCCATCTATTTATGATTATTGAGTCCATTTAAACCTCTTGGAGTCATCACACAATCAATTCTAGGAGTCTAGCTAGGTGTTGCTTCTTTAAGCCATATTATGGAACATATAAGGCCATCTCACTATCTATGGTTTCTAAAATTTTTCCAAGGCTTCCTCTCATATTCTCCCATCACACATGATACAAAACTAATCTTGGAAGGAATTAAAACACTCCCTAGGTGCATAAACTCTCCTTGGCCAAAGCTATGCTTCCATATGGCACAAATGGAGTTATTTTAATTTCTTTGATGGGAGAAGCATGTGTGAGGCTCTCTTGGTGTCTTAGGAACTAATATATACTCTTAAACAACTTAAATTACTACTAGGAAGCTTCATCTTAGCCTAGGTGCAATCAAATCCATAAATTCCATAACTTACATTCTAAAGCTCCCTTTTTAATTCTAGTTATATATTCTTAATCCTCACACTCCATAACCTTTGGTTCCATCAAGAACACATAAAGAAAAAATTTTCTCCTCACTTTCTCTCTCTGTACCTAAGCTTAAATGGCTTAGAAACACAAGATTTTGTAAGTGTTTCAAGTGAAGTCTTACCTTGAAATAGAGCTCTCTTCGCATAGATTATTTTCCATAGATTGATTTCCTGAAAAGAGTTCCTTTTTGGCTTAGGTTAGACCTGAATCTTCAAGTTTTCAAGAAAAGAAAACCACCATTAGAGAGCTCTTAGAGAGAGGAACAACTTTCCTAACTAGCGTGGGATGAAACATGGTCGTTTACTTACCTAAATGGAAGCTTAAACTTTTTCTCTCTCTCCCCTCTTAATGTGATGCCATTGCTATCCATTTTTCAGCAAATGGAAACTTGGAGAAGGTGATGAGGTGTAATCTTACTTAAGAAGCCTTTTTTACAATTTTTCAAAATGACCATTTTGCCTATACGTGCCTGTTTACTCCGTTTAGGCTCATTTTAACTCCTTGTTTAGAACCGTCTTTTCTATCATAAAATTTAGGTTTCCAATTAAATAAAATGCCTTTAGAATCACTCAAATCAGAGTTAAAACCTTCCCGAAAGAATTAGTCAAAGTTTGGGTTAACCAATGTTGAACAACATCTACCAGAGGGGTTTTAACTGTCTCGGGGCTTCCTATGGTTTTCAGGGCCTCTGAGAATCCTGAAAAACTCAAAACTTTCATTTAAAAAGCCCTCTTATGATGAAAATGCCCTTACGTTTTGTCAATCTTTCGTTACATTTTGTTTCTTTATTCTAGCTCTGTTTTTCTTTCCATTTGAATTTGGGATTCTCATTTTTAGGAGTTTAGAATGCTTCCTAAATTTTTTGAGACCTTAACTAATTCATTTTGGGGGACTTACTTTTGTATCTGGTGAATTTCGTTTGTTTACAGAGAAATCATACGTTACATTTCTCACGTTTTCTCTCGTTTTCAGAAATCGAATGTTACAATTTACTTACCTTATTCATAAGCCTTTCAAAGGAGCTTCCTTATGCTACCAAGAGCACTTCCAAATCCTCTTTTCCCTCCCCTGAACTAACCACATACCAGCACCAAATTAATCACTAAAACTATGAGAAGGAAAAGGAAGAAGAGGGGAAGAAGTTTAACAAAGCAAGGAGTAGGAAAAAGTGGCTAAATCTTACACTTTCATGGCTTGCTTCCTCTTCCCTTTGTTCTCTCTCTTGTGTGCCACTCTCAACTGTGATGACCCTAACTTCTAATCATGATAATTAAGCCTAAACATGCGGTTGATAGTCATAAATCAAGGTCTAGCACCATTTAAATTAATCAATTTAGGAAAAAGTGAGAAAATTTAAACTTTAATGTTATTAAAATCATTAACCAAACATCTACAAGCATTCAAGTACATAAGTGAAACAAATCTCCAATTAAAAGCCTTTAAATCTATTACCCATTCATTTTTAACTCTCAAGAACCTCCTACCAGTGTTTCCAAGTCATCCCTTGAAGTTGTTATAGGGAAAACCAAGGTTTTTAGGTTAATATAAGAGTTTAAGAAACTTTACTGCGGCTAAATGATTTCATGCCACGGCCAATTGCTTTCGGGTTCACTTCTTACATCTTTACAAAGCGGCGAGTTAGAGCTTCGTCGTAGCAAGCCTATATGGCGCCGTGATGAGAGGACCTCCTAGAGCCTACCTTACTCGTCTCTCACTATTGGCTATAGCTAATTCTCATTTTTTCCGTAGCCAATTCCTCTATGAAACACCTGACACATTTTCACAAAGTTTGCTGTGGCAAATTACTCTCAGGGTGACTTCCAGTTTGGCCTTTCACATTTTGCAATGACAAATTATACTTCTCACCGAAACGACTTACTCTTTAATACTCTCCTTGGGCAACTTTGCCTCTATTGGCCATGGCTAAGACTATTTTTGCTACGACAAAACACTTTCTGATCCTACCACTTTTAAAATTTTGTCTCATACACTCTAACTTTCTTTCTAGTGACACCCTAAGGCCACTCTACCTTAATTTGTAAGGCTCTAATAGCTTTTATTTACCTAATTTACCCAACTATTCTATCATTACCAATCTAATATCTAAAGGTTAATTTCCTACTCATCAATCTGTCATATATCAACAAGTTTATAAATTAAAGACAACAAGAATTCATGAACTATCAATAATTATCATTCAAATACATATTCCATTAAACGTTCCATACATTACTAGCTTAAATCAACATCCAATATGTCACATGGTACATTTCCAAAAAGTAAACTAGATCATAGGATCCACAAAGTTCTACGTTAGATGTTATAAACTCATACATCAAATATCCATTTAACATAAGGCCCAACTCCTCAATAGATATATTCTATGTTATCAAAATATAAACTCCTACACCTGGCAACATGATTACATGATGATGCTATATAAAAGAATAACAAAATTTACATCTACTCTACTCAGATCAGCCCAAGTGTAGCATCTTCCACACATGGCTAGAGCTCATAGATTTTCATCTACTTGCTTCCCCTTATCCTTATCCTAAGGGCCTTCACCTGAAAGTATGATCCCATGAAATGGGGTGAGATGCGAATCTCAGTAACTAAGGTAATTTTCATTCATATATTCCAATTTAATTAACATATATGCATGACTCAAAATGAGCATCAAAATTATATTAGTCATATGAGCAAATGAAACAATTTGGCTATTTATGATTACTATCCCACACTAACAATTACATTTTCACATGTTAAAGGCCAATAACACTGGGAAAGGTTTGTCCACAACACCTACTCCAAAATGAGCATAACCAGGGCTCAGTATATATGGGGTCTGATCATAACACAGTGCCTGATTGAAGCACATGCACGAGTGGCAGTCATACCACACCTCCACTGTAGACTCACAAGGTCCAAACATAATACAATAGATAGCTAATTAATTCATTTAGCATTTCAAATCTTTCAAGTGCAGCAAATATAAAATTAAAGCAGATATATGTATAGAATTACAAAATTCCTAGTTACCTCACTTGCGGACAATTTTCTGGAGAACCAACAACAATGCTACCTCAGCCCAGCCACTACAAGAGTAAAATTCGGATTGAATGTTTCCTCTACTAGAAATTTTAATGTATCACCCTAAATTCTAAGAAAATTCGTATAGAATTAATATCCCTGCTACAAATCAACCATAGGGGTCTTAAACTAGTAGAAAATACATTAAAATGAAGAGTTTATGCTTACCCAATATCCCTCCTATCCTCTACCTTTGAAAATTCTCTAAGAAAATACCAAACAAACACATTTCAAATTTTGGGCATGGTGAAAATGCTCCAAATGAGAAGTCAATTAGGTCAAATTAAAGAGAAAAAGAAGAGGATTAAGTTATATAACACTCACCTTAGCTGATTTTGACTTTAGAAGTGAGAAATGGGGCTAAAAAGGTAGGAGAAGACCTAACCTCCAAGGGACCTTCGAAAATGTGTTAGTATTTCTTGTGGTTCTATAGAATAAGGGGTGGCTATAATGGTTTTTAGGGTTTAAGTTGGGTCTTAAATGGGTTATGGTTGACCCAAAGGCCCAAGTCCATTTGGGTTCAGATTTTATGCTTGTTGGGCCAGATTTCATTAGTTGGGCTGCAAAATTTTGATTGGGTTAGGCCAAGTTTTAAGAGCTCATTTGATTTGGGTCTACATGAGGGTTGTTGGGCCAATTATAAGAGCTTATATAAGTTAGGTCATGGGCCTCTATCTCACTAAATCAGATTGGGCTATCACTATACTCTCTCTTAGGCCAAGTCTCACAATTAAAGGTGGGGTCTACACCTAAAATTATTGAGCCTCTATTAATCTCTAACTATGGCCTACTTAATTTAATTTAGGCGTAAATAAGGTTTCTAACCCAATTAAATCTCAAACCTATATTAATAATTTATTTCTCTATAATTCTCATTCACATAACTTGACCAATTATTCTATATTAATTATTCTTAATTAACCCAAATCCATGATTAACACCTTAATTAATTTTGGGGTGTTACATTAGCTTTCTTTGGTTCTGTTTCAACGTGCAAGAGAGTTGGTTAGGAGGTTAGACCAAATTGGGACGTTTTAATAATGCCATGTGTCCATTTGCACAATCTTTTAACTTTGTAATTTAGTCCCTTGTCTTAGTTTTTACCATTTGGGTTCATTTCAACCCCTTGTCAAAATCTATCTTTTTTATCATAAAATTTGGATCTTCTAATTCATAAAATGGCTTTGGTTTCACTAAATCTGAACCAGAACGCAGTGCAAGGGCTTGGCGGTTTGATGGTCCAGCAGTGTTTCTAAATGTGATGTCCTGAGCAATAAATCCATCCCCTACAACAGCCGCAAAAATTCATAACTATTTAAACTCTCAATCTTTTCTTTTCTTTTCTTTTTTTTGGTTCAATTTAATCAAGTGGTAGGGCTTAAAATTAAATTAAAACATGAAATTTAGAAACAATTTTGACTTACCTATAGTGGCTGAACGGAAGGTTGTGGTGCCTCCTCCAACACTTCTACTGCCGGTGATTATAGTCTTCCCAATACCATCTCCCACCAACATGATATTCTTTCCCTTTATCTCAACCTGTTTATTGTAAACTCCAGCCTTCACGTATATTACGTATCTCCCACTACTGCTCTTTGGTGCTGCATTGATAGCAGCACTCAAGGTTGTGTACTTGCCAGAACCATCTTTAGCCCGAGAGACTGGAGAAGATGACTGCAACAGCTTCCTGCCTCCAGGCTTAGACCATGGTGGAAACCCATCTTTATAATTTGGTTCTTGGTATTGAACCTTGTTTAGAGCCAAAGTGTTGCTCAGCAACTTAGTAACGTTGTTAGACATCAAGGGCATGACGTAGTCTTGAACCCCAAGCTCGTAAAACCCAGCCTGGCACGTCTCAAGGTTGGTGAGAGCTGTGCTGAGCCATGTTCGTGCATCAGTTTGGGAGCACTTGGTGTAGGGGTCTAAAGTTTTGTTGAGTCTGTGGATGGTGTGCTCATAAAGCTCAAGGCAATCAGCCCATGCAGCCTTTTCACGTGGGTTGCGACACGTGGGGCCTAGTGAAAGAGCGTTTGCATGGCCAATCAATGCTCGCTCTTGAGCGAGTTGTAGAGAAAGTTTGAGGGAATGGCCTTGTGTTTGATGGTTTTGAGTTTATGAGTAGGGTTATTGCTCAAGAAGTACTCACATGGTTAAGGATTAGGGGTTTAACTGCACCACAATTAATGTCTTCCACAAAATAACCAGTAACAAAAGAGGAATAAAAGATGGGAACAAATAAGTGTTACTAAGCGAAATGCTACCACAGTTGTTTTCGTTCTATGGCCTGTAAACAATTTTGGAAAAGAGAGAGTATATGGTCTGATGTAAAGGAGAAGGCCTTGAGCTAAGTTCGATTGTGTATGAGTCAATTTTCATGTCCAAATATGGTTGCCCTTTCATAGAAGTGGCGAAAAAGGTTGTTGTTGGAAATACAAGAATGCTAGTCATGGGGAGCCACAAGCTTTATACTTTTCCAAGTCCTTTTCGTTTTTGCTTTTGCATGCATATTATATTATTATATATTATTCTAATATAGCACAAACTACTTTGTAATCTTATCCATGATTGACATTCAAGTGGCTTGCAGCACTTACTTTAATCACTTGGGAATAAAGATCTACAGAAAGCTTTTTTTTTTTTCGTTTCTTTGACTTTCAACACCTTGGCTGTCGACGTAACAAGCATGAAATCAATACGCAAGCCACCAAGGAAAACGCGTTATGTGTATTTTATTCTTATTTGGCTTATCATGTTCAATTTATGGAGGCCAATTGCATTTGATTTTCTTTTCAGCGAAGATTGGGAGATGGGTTGGAGATGTCGAAACTAGAAAGTATGCAGAGTATATATATATATATATATATATATATATATATATTTATGACATAATTTTTTTGAAATATTAGTCTCGTTTACTCTATAAAATTATTTATCCCATATAATTTTTATTAAAGCAATCTTACCTCTCTAATATTTGGAGAGAAATTTAAATTTCATTTAGTATTACATTTTTAAACGTACAATGCATCGGAGGTGTAATCCTTTCCTTGAATCTTTAGAAGCCATGCTGAAAAAAGAATTGGAGGAAGTCTTGCAACAAGAAGGAAAATTATGACACCAAAAATCTAGGGGCATGTGGATTTCTCAAGGTAACCGTAACACAATACCAAGACCTTAATCAGAAGGAGGAATAGAATTACCATGCTAAAAAATCATGAGGGCAAGTGGATTGAGAATGACTGGTGTTTTTTGAAATCATTCAAAAATTCTTTAAAAGTCTCGTGCATGAGAATCAGAGTATACGTCCTTGGTACACAACTACCCATACTTGGTGTTTGGTTGACAGCACTTTCTTGATAGACTTGATGAGACAATTTCTATGGAGGAAAATAACAAGCCATTCTTTACTATGGGGGCCTTAAAGCCCCCAGGTAGGATGGTTTCCCAGACATTATAGGTGGCAATTTCTACGATTTTATTAAAAATATCTAGCATACCCTAGAGAATATTGTTGAAATTAATAAAACACTTATTGTGTTGATTCTAAAGGTGGATAAACCTAAAATTGTCTCGCAGTTCAGGCCTATTTAATTGTGTAATGTGCTATATAAAAGTATCACCAAGATTATTGTGAACATATTAAAGCCTCTTACAACTAACATGGTGTCCGCATACCAGTCTAGCTTGTACCAAGGTGCAATATTCAAGTTGACATTATTATCACTAAAGAGATGGCTCACTCTATGAGAATAATGAGGAGAAAGAAAGGCTCTATGGCAATCAAGATAGATATTTAAAAGGCATATGATAGATGTTCGCCAAACGGCTTACAACACAAGTGCACAGGTCATGACAAAGTAGTATAAAAAAATTATCGTTCCTGCGAGAATTGGAGTTGAATTTAGTTGATCATTAAAATTATGCTTTAAACTAGGTTGAGCAGAACAATTGTTTATCAAAGTTGAGTGTGAAAATGACTTTGCAAATTGATTTATAAAGGGAGTTAAGAGATCCTTTTTGACTTCAAGCATACAGAAAACCTAGGATTATTTCTCCCCCTTGTATTTCATAGCACAAGAACAATCTCCTTTCACAAAAATGACCAATGACTATATGTGCTAGTCTGGGGATCAAATACTACTTGAAAAAGCTTTCTCAAGTCAAGAACAAGTGTTTAATTCTATTAGTTGTTCAATCTCTCTCACAACCAAATAAATCCCAATTTTAAGTTCAAACCCAAATATGACTACACAAGGTTAGTGAGTGTATCTCTACCTCACTAACAAAGCCATTCATTCAATACATAAATTTCAAGTTCTTGCATGATTTAACTCAAGTTCAGTACTCAAGCTAGCTCTCTCAAACATCACTCAAGCAACAAACAACTAATTGGTGGCCAATCAACCATAAGCATTAAGAATGGAGTAAAATCAACACATATATGTCATTAATCAATGGAAGTGGAGGAGAATCAAGTGTCAATCTATACAAGGGTTCAAAATAATCATAGAACAAATGTCTAGCTACTCATAATCAGCCACAAGCTTACAAAACACCAAGAAGTCAAAGCCATAGCGATACAAGAGAAGGAGAAGGAAAGGATCAGAAAAACCAATGGAAATAGCTACAAATTTCTCTAAAACTTCAATCCTTGGCTCCAACCACTTCCCTAAACTCCAAACCCTAGCACACAAGCTCCGCAAGCTGTCCAGAAGATGGAAGATCCCCCATTTGGTCAAAAATGTAGGATATATGAAGCCCTAAAGTCTGTCAAGCCTCAAAATGCAGTGTGTCAATAAACCTTGCTTCGCCGCAGCCAACATATTCTTCACCGCGGCGAAATGGCCTCGGGTTTCCCAGCGTCTCTGTTCAACAATTGGTCGTGGCGAAATGCTCTTTGTTTGCTCTCTCCTCCATATAGGAATTGGCCGCGGCTAACGTTTGATTTGGCTGCGGCGAACTTGCCAACACTTCTAGCAATTGAACTCCAATAATATCTGCGAAAGTATGAAACTGTAAATGTACCAAAATATCCTCAATTAAGATTAAAATTTGCATAATTAAACTATAAGTGAGTCAGTTAAGTTTAGCTATCAAAAAAATGCACATTTTCCTATTTTGAGGATAATTTATATACAAAAATAAACTAAAAGGTATGCACAGCTCAAGGAAAATGTGCGAAAAAGGCATGAATTTAGAGAGGTTATTACACCCCCAAACTTAAACTTTTACTCATCCTCGAGTAAAACAACATGAAGAATCAGCGAGATTGCATGAATTATCCAAATACTATGAATGTATGGTATAATCCTCATCAGTTGCTACACATGATAAGCAAGACAGGGGAAAATGGAATGTAAGAAGATGCAAGGCTCACAGCATAATGTAAAGTTCTCTAACACTTTTAAAGCATGTGTGTGTGTGGCTGGTCAGGGTACCATTTTCCAACCATTGTCCAGAACCAAAAACCACAATTCAATGTATATATATATACACTGCCTCAACAACAACACTTTATACGCCAAAACTTTTCTTCCCTCTCCACTGTACATTTGACCTTACAAAATTTCAAAATCATTAGGACTTTTAAGCTTATAATGTGGCCAAGGTGAAGGCTAATTGAAAGAAAGGATAAAGGAGAATACAAATGACTTGAGATAAATGATAGTACAAAACTTTACCCTCTTTTTTGCATTCAAAGTACTCTTCCAAAATGCTAACACCTCCCCCAAACTTATCTTCAAATCCAAATGCACTCAGTCTCATTGAAATAATTTTTGTTTGTTTTTTTTTTGTTTGTTTTTGTTTGTTTTGAAGTAAACACATCTTGAGTGCAAATAATTATAGACTACCCATTATTCATATTCCCATGATCAAAACTCATCAAAATGTAAAATCCTACCTCTTCCAAATTATGGAACACTAATCCATTATCTCAAGTCCCAGGTGGAATCATGGTTTTTCAAGTTTATGGGGTATAAGTCTAATGCACAAATTCCAACAAAAATTTATATGGTTTTTCAATTAGGCTCAAGTGGGGGGTTCAAGGGAAAATATAATTGATAAAGGATAGCTTGAAAGGCACAAACGCATTTAATTAACGCCCAAATCATTTTTCAAAATCAAATGAAGTCATTAGATCGTTTCAAGGAATTCCAAGGATGGTTCTAGAGTTTTGAAATTGAAAAAGAACATATACACTATTTTGCCGCAATTTTTCCAAAACAAGAGCTTTCAAATAATTCCCCAACATTTGTGTACAAAAATTTTTGCCCTAAAAATATCATAAAACAATGCATTACTCTATGACTCAAGCGCTAACAAACGCTTCCAAAATTCCCTGTCAAGCATATAATCTAAGCAACCCACAATCATTGGACCCAAACAAACCAATCAAAGGAAACTTCAGCAACCCAACACAGAAATTAAATAGTTTACAAATAAAAGTCTAAGCGTCAAAATTAAAATCATGCCAAATCAGCAACAAAAAGGTGTACCCTCACCCCCAAACTTAAAATGGACAGTGTCCTCACTGACACATATAAGGAAAAAGAGGGTCAACTCTCATGCGACTACCACCCAACAAAAAAAGTAGTTGCACAAGAGGAAACAACACCTGCACTCACCAAAACAGCAGTAGCTGATAACAAAATATAAGCGAGATAGGTATCAATCAAAAAACTAAACTTAACCAGCAGTAATGAAAAGAGGTTAAAATCTAGCTAGTTTCAACATTGATAAGCAAGCTATAACTAACTAGATAACCACCAGTTTACTGTAAGTAACCATATGAAAACAAAAATTAAGCAACAAAATAACGAGTAGGAATATAAAAACAGAACACACTTAACAAGAAAACGAAAAGTCAAAGATTGTCAGGCTAGTTCCCGCTTAGGCCCTAATCACCCCTAACTCCAGAAATCCTATCAGTCAACAGTGGCAATAGGTGCTGCAGTTAAAGTTGAATCTGGGCTACATCATCACAAATACTGTCCACCTTACCCATCATCAGATCCAGACGCCTATCTACACTTGCCTTCCATGGGCCATCCGACTGTGTTGGGTTAGACTCCTCTACTGCTGGAATATCTGGGATTGGCGCCTCTTCCTCCATCACATCTTGGTTTGGCTAATCTGCCCCCGAGCCTTGTGGTGCCCTATGGGGTGACTTGATTGCTCTATAATTGAAAAGCATGGGGGCCAAGAACACTTCTTCATTGGCTCTGCCTTTCACCCCCGATTGAAGACACCATCGATGAATGAAGTGGGGAAAGACAATCGTGTAAGAGTGGTCCACTATTGTCGCTTCAAGGCTTTGATACATTATAATGGCAATATTAACCGGTTGCTGGGTCATCAGTAAGTAAATCAGGAGGGCCTTCTCCCACGTGGCGTCACTCAGATGTGAGGTCAGAAGAATGTTGAAAGAAACAAAATGAAGCCAAAACTTAGTGTCTCGATGCAATCTCTTTCGTTCAAGATATCGCTGCCCACCATGAGGGATCTTCCACAACACTTACGTCTCATGATCCAAAAATGAGGCAATGTCATCAATGGGGATCTTGTCTTCATGCTGCATTAAGTAAGCGTAGCGACAATCGGCTACCACTGGTAATTGGTAGAATGTGCAGAGCACCTCCATTGAAATGTTAACTTGAACCCCTCTCACACGACACTTCAGGCTGATTGCAATGGCTACCTGTGTGTAAAACTCCCTAACTATGGCAGCATTTCCACCCAGCTTTTCACCAAGGAGTGTAGGTGATAAGTCTGATCGGCAATCACACAGAAGGCCCAGTCGGTTGTGTAAGGAAATTCTTTTTCTGATAGAATGGGACGGCTTTGCACTCTTTCTTTAATGGTAGCAGGAGACTCTTACTCTGATTGATGCAAAACACTCAGACGAGATCTCTTTAGAGCCATAGTATCTGTAAAGCCACAAGACACCAGCTCAGCTAACTACCAAAAACACAACGAGAAAAAAAAATGGACAAAAACCAAAAGATAAAGTGTTCCTAGACAAACTATCTGACCAGCATAACCTACACAAATGAAAGGACACTCCCACACTTAACCCACTTGATAGAACACATAACACCTCAGATGACAATCAGATTGGAACAAATTAATCTAACTGATAACCAACTAGCCATCAATGTCTGTCATGACTCACCCGACCACAATGCTCAAACTATAATCGTAAAGTTTTAAATTAATTGACAAGACCAGCCATTCAATACAAAATTAAATGACAAGTCTGATTGGTCAATCTCAATTGGCATCCCTATTCAACTATAATTCAAATTCATCGTGGCTTCATCCAATTAATGATTCAAAATGATTCAAACCCAAGCCCCTAGCTTTTGCATAACAACTTCCAATTAATGATTCAAAATGATAATTTCCTACTCAATCCATCCTAATATAACACTTCAATCCCTTATACACAAAATGCCTAACAATAGAGTAACACAAATAAACTATCTGATAGAACACTAATCTGAGCATGCCAATACAAATTAGAGTAACAAGATTTTTTTTTTATTTAGCTTTTGCAAATTCCTAGCTCAACACTGAGTAACAAAAGAAACTACCCAACTAAATATAACAATACTACAATTCAAAGGCAAGGTCTTCTAGCACAGAACACAACAGAGCAAAACGAAAATAACAATAGCACAAAACTTAAAACCAAAATGCAGGGAGAGATTGGGAGGGAGAGCAGACTTACCAAGGACGACGGCAGCACACAATAGAGGAAGCAGAGAAAGAAGAAAATGGCTCGACGAGAAATGAGTAATGCAGCGGGGAGGATGGAGGATGAAGAGAGGAGGTCTGGTGAACACAACAGAGCACGAAAAGAGAGAGTTGAGATAAAGGAATGCAAGAGTACTGTAACAGTGGGCCAAATGAGGAATGGTGAAGGGGATTCAGATGGGCAGCTTAGGGTTGAGTTAAGGGTGGGATAGGGAATTCAGATGGAAGCTTAAAATGACCTAATGAATCGGGCAAGAAATTTGGGTGAGATTCAATAAGGCACCGTGGGAATTGAGGGAAAGATATGAGGGTAAAATGGGAAGGAAAATAAATAATTTTTTGGCATCAGCTGATATTTGGCCGCGGCCAAATGTTTATTCGCCGAGTGAGAGGCTCGTCGCGCAACCCTCAAAATAAAAATAGGTTGATAAAATATGCAGTTAGTGGCACAACCTAAGTCATCTCCCTTGGAATTGGAGTTCAATGCTTAATTGAGTTTTCTAAATGTTAAAAGACTCTAAAAATTTCTAAACTAAGGGGGGTTTTTGATTTAATTAAACTAAATAAAATGAAATTAAAATAAAGTTCCTAAATTCTACCTAATTGGATGAATTATGATTGAAAATGGGCTTGTGACTAGCTTTGGATTCGTCCCTTGGTATCTATTATCCTTATCCTAATCCAATTGTGATTAATTTTGGTCTAAGAATCCCTAGTTGTGTTCATAACAAATACATTTTGAGTTACCACTCAAGAATCAAAAGATTAACAATCTAATGTTGAATTAAAACCTTAATCCCGTATTAAATGGTTAATTCTTGTCTTTAAGATCAATGAACATCCAATTTGATTGATTAAATGATTAATTAACCTCTGAATCATCATCCAAAAATGTTTAATTAACCAACTAAACACTAAGGAATTCTCAAATTTAACATTTAAGCACATAATTTCATTCATGCATTTCATTGAACACCTTCGAGGCACACATGGAAATTAGAGAAAAATAAATAATTCAGAACTTAATTCAATCAATTAATCAACAAAAAAGTTTCCTAATTAGTGTCTAACCAGTCACTAATTACAATTACACAAATTCTCTATCAAATGCAACTTAACCAAGACAATATTTGAAACAGAAAAAGTGTAGGAAATTAAAGAAATCTTAGCCAATATTCTGAGTTCTTGAGTGGCTCGTCGTGCAACCCTCAAAATAAAACTAGGTTGGTAAAATATATAGCTAGTAGCACAACCTAGGTCATCTCCCTTGGAATTGGCGTTCAATGCCTAATTGAGTTTTTCAAATGTTAAAAGACTCTAAAATTTCCTAAACAAAGGGGATTTTGATTTACTTAAACTATTTAAAATAAAATTGAATTAAAATTCCTAATTGCTATCTAATTGGGTGAATAATAGGTGAAAGATGGCTTGTCACTAGCTTTGGATTCGTCCCTTGGTATCCACTATCCTTATCCTAATCTAATTGTGATTAATTCTGGTCTAAGAGTTCCTAATCGTGTTCATAACAAATTATCTTGGGTAACCACTCAAGATTCAAGAGATTAACGATCTAATGTTGAATTGAGACCTCAATCCCGCATTAAATTGTCAATTCTTGTCTTTAACATCTTGAACACTCAATTTGATTGATTAACTAATTGATTAGCCTCTGAATCATCATCCTTAAATATTTAATTAACCAACTAAACATTAAGGAATCCTCAAATTAAACATTCAAGCACATAATCTCACTCATGTATTTTATCGAACACCTTCGAAGCACACATGGGAAATTAGATAATAAATTGAAATTAATCAAATCAATTAATCAACAAAAAGGTTCCCTAATTAGTGTCTAACCAGCCACTAATTACAATTACACAAATTCCCTATCAAATACAACTTAACCAAGACAATATATGAAAGAGAAAAGTGTAGGAAAATAGAGAAATTCTTAGCCAAAATTCTGAAATTTTCTCCATGGATTCAAGCTTCTCCAAGAGCTTCCTCCTAGCTAGCCTCAAGATGGATTAGAAAATCATGGGATGTTGGATGATGGAATGGAGTGGATGAGAAGGCGTGGTGGTGGAATGGAAGAAGAGGGTGTAAGATGGATGGCTTTATGAATGGATGAAGGGGGCGTTATATATAGGTGAGGATTTGTGAAAGTATAGAGACGTAGAGGCGTGAATGAATTATACTCCCTTCCTCATTAAAAATCACGTGCCAAAGCCTCTTCTTTTCGTGTGTATTATTCATGGATCTGAACTCTTCTCACTATTCACGTGGTTCCGAATTTGCTTGTGCATATTGGTGTGGGCCCCCATTGTGAATATAATAATCCACTTGCTTCCTTTAAACTCCACGTGCTCAGCTGCTTCTCCTCGTTCAGCCAGAGCTCCTCGTTCTAAAGACGTAGCTTCTTCTTCTTCTAGCTTGATGATCCAGCGTCTTTATTCGTTTGTCCCTAGACTCGAGCATTCTGCTGTTCTGGAACTGCCTCTTCTGTTTCTGGTTCTCACGTAGCATTCATGTTTCAGCTCCTTCATTCTTCCTGTGTTCGACGCTTCCCAGCACTCTCCCAGCAGCTTCCAGTACGTTTTCTTCTTCTTGTTCAGCTCGCCTTTCTCCAGCTCTCAAGCTTCATTAATCCACGTTCTGCCCAGCTCAAAACTGCCTCATGCTTGCTTATTCATGCAGTGTCTTCCAGCTTCTGCGTCTTCCAGCTTCTACGTCTTCCAGCGTCTGCCCAAGTTTCCACGTGATTCAGCTCGCCTTTCTTACGTTTCTGTATGCATTTTCCTTCTTATATCATGTTCCCAGCTGCTGTCCCAGCTCATTAATATCTCACGTGCTCAGTTCATGCATCGTGCTCTGTTTTCAGCCATGTTTCTTCCAGCTCTATTCTAGCTTATGTGCAGCTTCTTTCATGCATTCTGCTCCACGTCAGTTTATGTGTAGCTTCCATATAAAACCCGTAGAAACATGCAGTAGCTTCAGTCACTCATGTTGCTTCCACGTGTTTTCCACGTCTTGCCTTCATGCAGTTCTGTACCAGTGGCACTTCTTCCTTCTCCTTCGAGTTCAAATGAGTGTGTACATGTGGCAGCCTCTTTCTCCACCAGACCTCGTGTCCAGCTTCTTCTTAAGTCATGCATGTGTGTGGGTGTTTCTTCTACGTTGCATTAAGCACCCAAGCTCAAGCTTCTCCTATGCTCCACGAGCTTCTTGCTTTACCCAAATCCAAAATGTGGCTTCTTCTTTGTGTAGCTACATTGTAGCGTGTTTGTTCTCTTAGCTTCATTCATTCATGTTGCTCTTCCTCTATTTCAGCTGCAGCCCATAACTACTTCTTTGTTTGTTTCTTCTCTTCTCATAAGTATATGGAAGAGTGGGTAGAGGAAAGGTTAATGCAATATGAGTGAACTGGAGCCCTTGCAAGCCTTGTGTTCTCATGAGTGGGTGGCTGTTCACATGCTTTCTTCCATGCAAATTTATTTCATTCTTTCCTCCCATAACCCGTAGCTTAAGTGGGTGCTTTCTCTTTTTCTCTTCTTTGTTCCAACCATGTCAACTCTTGTTAACCCATTTATATGAAGAGTGAAGTTGCATAAGTTAAAGCCTATCTCTCCTTTTGCTCTTCTTCAAATAAATTTTCTATTCAAGCTCCAATTACCCATTAAAAATCTGCACAATTAATAGGAAATTCTTAATAGGAAAAATTCACAAAATCATTTAAAGAAATTTAAACATTAAAATTCTAAAATCTTGTAAATAATTTCCTAAGATATAGAAATGGCTTCTAAAACAAAACTTTATCTAATTAAAGTCTTAAAGCCATATTTTATTATTAAAATGCCTATGTTTAGGAGAATAAAATAGATAGAAATATATGTTTATCAGTTCTTCTCTATGGATTCAAGCTTGCACCAAGGATCTTCCTCCTAGCTAGCCACAGATAGAGATTAAAACTTCATTTTAGGGTGGAAAGAGATGGGGATGGAGACGCTAGACGATGGGGGCATGTGAATAGATGGAATGAGTGAATCGAATACGGCGTATGTTCGTCCATGGATGAGGGTTCTCAATGACGTCCTTTAGCCTCTGCTCGAAGGTACTTTTTTATTCACCTCGCGTGCTTCTTAATTCCATATTCACGTGCTGTTTAATGAATCACATGCAGCCTCCTTCGTGCAGCTCAACGTCTTCGTGCAGCTTCTCCTTTTGCACGCTGAAGTCACATTTTTCTTTTCTTCTCCCAGCTCACTAAATCTCCAATTCATGCTTCATTAATCTACATGTTCCGCGCTCACATCATTTAACTTAGCTCCAGCTTATTCAAGCTTCAATCCAGTTTGACGCTTTCCCCGTAAGCTCTTTATCTCACTATACTCCACTTCTTCACTTCCTTGAGCTTGTGTTTACGTGTGAGCTTCCTCCTTCCATGTTTGCTTTCCTTGCCACGAGATTTCTTCCATGTTATTTCTTTCAAATCATGCAGCTCTTTGTGTTTTTCTTCTTTGTTCCAACCATGTCTCTTCCTTATCTTTACAAGCTCCCAAGCTGCTTCATATTTTTCTAGTTAATCTCCAGCTCAAAGCTTCTGTTGGAGCAAGCTTCCTCACGTGGTTTCTCAGCTTTTCACATTTTCTACAGCCTTACACTCTTCACATCAACTCTACGTGGCTTCTGCATGCCTCTTCGTCTTTACATGGACTTCAGAGAACTTCTTTCTCTTTTACTCATCATGTAGCTTGCATTTTGAATCTGGCTGCTTCTCTTCATGCCCGTCTAAGCTGCTACATTCATTCATGTTTTCTTATTTCGTTCCAGAGCGTGGCTTCACCTTCTCTTCAAAAACCCGTAGCTTCTTCATCACTTTCTCCCTATGCCTCTCACGTGTTTGTTCTATTTTGCTCCTCCATGCTCTCAACTTATGACTCTTTGTTCTCATCTCTAGCTACTATTCACGCGAGCTGTTTTGTGCATGCTTCTTCTTATCTCGACACGCTCTATCCAACTCTCCAACTTATGGCTTCTCTTTGTTCTGCTTGTGGAGCTTACATGCTGCATCTCTCTCATGCTTCTCTATTCCCACGTCAACCATAGCTTCTCTTGTAAATTTTCCTCTCAAATTATACACATAAATCCTTCATTTCTCCTTCAATTAATTTCCAATCAAGCTCAATTTTGCATTGAAAATCTGCACACAAAGAATGGAAAGGATGAAATAGAAATATTCACAAAATTCATTTAAAAAGATTTATGCATTAAAAATCCAAGATTTTGTGATTTAATTCCTAAAGTGCAAAAGATGGCTACTAAAGTTAAATTCCATCTAAGTAAATCCATTAAGCCTCATTTAACATTTAAAACGCTTAAGTTAAGGGAAATAAAATACATAAAAATCATGCTTATCACCGAGGCCAATATGCTTCTATTTCATTTCAAGGGCAATTGAACGCAATTTAGCTGCGGCCAATTCATTTGTTTGTCGCGGCCAATTTGCTTTTGGTTTTCAGCTCACCATTTTCGCTGCGGCCAATTATCCTCGGGTTGACTTCACTAGCAAGCACTCATGAAAACTTCGCCACAGCCAATTTCCTCGGATTTGGCTTGTGAGTACCAGAACATGTTTTACCGCAACTAAACAGTGTGTTAGCCACGGCTAACAAGGCGTAGAGGTGTTTTTATGCATCAATACAGCAGTTGTTCCCCCACACAGCAAAATTAAAATGAAAGGAATATGTAATCCATTCTCAAACAATGTTCCATTTATTCCCACATGTATAATCCTCAATAGGGCTCATAATCAATTCAAGAATGCATGATTTGTGCAACAATCCTTAGAGGTCAATATGGGATTCAAGCATCAAACATGAATTTGGAAAGGAAACATCCCAGACAACCACCAAATTTAAGTTATCATCAGTTTGCACCTATGTAGACAAGGATTCATGCACATTCTAAAGTAAATAGCAGGAAAATCTTCCCTGAAAATGCTTGTCCAGAAATGATTCTTGAATTAAATGCCCTCAGTGATATTGCTCTGATTTGCCATCAACCTCAATTGAGAAGTTCACCTACAAAGCAAAGGAAAACACACAAAACTTTACTATAAGCTAAACGCTACAAAAATAAAACAAAAGGTAAAGTGAAGAGCTTCGGTTGCCTCCCAAGAAGCGCTTGCTTTATAGTCCTCAGCTGGACTCATCAGTTGTTCACTTGGAATCAGCAGGGTGAAAAGTGGATGTTTGGCGATCCACATGTCCTCCTCAATAATGCTTTAATCATTGGTCATTCACTTTGAATTTTTCACTTGAGTTGCCCACCAACTCAAGTGCTTCATGGGGAAAGATTTCGACCACTGTGAAAGGGCCTAACCACCTTGATTTTAATTTCCTGGGAAAAGGCCTAAGACGAGAATTGTACAACAGAACAAGTTGTCCCAGCTTAAATGCTTTAGAGGTGATTTTTCTGTCATGAAGTCGTTTCTCCTTTCCTTATATATTCTTGAGCTTTCATAGGCATACATTCTAAATTCATCAAGCTCATTAAGTTGAAGGAGCCTCTTCTCACCCGCAGTCTTGAAATTAAGATTCAACTTCTTGATGGCCCAATAAGCACCATGCTCCAACTCAACTGGCAAATGGCAAGCCTTTCCAAAAACTAACTTATATGGTGACATACCAATGGGGGTTTTGAAAGCAGTCCAATAAGCCCACAATGCATCATCAAGTTTCGTGGACCAATCTTTTCATGACACCCCTACCATTTTTTTTAGAATGGTTTTAATTTCTCGGTTGGAGATCTCAGCTTGTCCATTGGTTTGGGGATGATAAGCCAAAGCCACTTTATGCTTCACTCCATACTTCCTTAAGAGGGCTTGAAATTGACTATTACAAAAATGCGATCCCCTATTGTTGATAATGGCTCTCGGTGCTCTAAATTGGGTGAAAATATTCTTTTTCAAGAATTTAAGCACTGTTTTTGCATCGTTGGTAGAGCTAGCAACAGCTTCCACCCATTTGGATACATAATCCACCGCCACCAAAATATATTGATTTCCAAATGACCTGGGGAAAGGTCCCATGAAGTCAATACTCTATACATCAAACAATTCCACCTCTAACATGTTTGTAAGTGGCTTTTCAATTCTTCTTTGATATATTCCCCCCCTGGTTAGCATCGATCACATTGAAGCACATATGTATAAGCATCTTTGAATAAAGTGGGCCAGTAGAAACCACTTTGTAAAACTTTGGTTACTGTCTTCTCTCCCCCAAAATGGCCTCTATAATCTGAAGAGTGGCAACTCTACAAGATTACCCCTTGTTCTTCTTCTAGTATGCACCTTCTTAGAATGTGATCAGTACACCACCGAAACAAATATGGCTCATCCCAGAAATAATGTTTGGTATCATGAAAGAACCTCTTCAATTGATGTTGTTTCAGATAAGGGGGAACCACTCCACACACAAGATAATTAACAATATCCGCATACCATGGATCTATAGTGTGTTGAACATTTAACAATTGTTCATCAGGGAATGCCTCTTTAATATTTTAGGCAAATTCTGGTTGAACTTCAGTATTCAACCGAGAAAGATGATCAGCCACTTGATTTTCGTACCCTTTTCTATCCACAATTTCTAAATCAAACTCTTGCAACAAAAGCACCCATCGAATTAATCTAGCTTTAGAATCTTTCTTGCTAACTAGGTATTTTAGAGTTGAATGATCAGTGAATACTGTCACTTTAGATCCCACAATATACGCCCTAAACTTATCACAAGCAAATACCACAGCTAGCGTCTCCTTCTCTGTAGTGGTGTAATTCTCTTGAGCTTCATCCAGGGTTTTGCTGGTATAGTAGATGGGGTGGAAAACTTTATTCTTTTTCTGACCTAAGACTGCTCCAATAGCGTAATCACTTACATCACACATGATAATAAATGGCAAGTTCCAGTTAGGCGAGGTCATAATGGGTGTGGAGACCAATCTTCTTTTTAATTCTTCAAATGCTTGTAAGCAGGCATCATTAAGCTTAGACTCAATATATTTTTCAAACAATCTACACAAAGGCTTGGTGATTTTGGAGAAGTCTTTGATAAAGCGGCAGTAAAAACCAGCATGGCCAAGAAAGCTCCTCACACCTTTGACAGAAGTAGGTGGGGGTAGTTGTTCAATGATGGATATCTTGACCTTATCCACTTCCAATCCTTTTTTAGATACTCTATGGCCTAGCACAATGCCCTATTGTACCATAAAGTAACATTTCTCCCAGTTAAGCACCAAATTAGTTTCTTCACAACACTACAACACAACATCTAAATTATGGAGACACTCATCAAATGAGTCACCAAATACTGAAAAGTCATCTATAAAAACCTCCATAGATTGCTCAATCATGTCAGAAAATATAGAGATCATGCATCTTTGAAATGTTGCTGGGGCATTACATAAGCCAAATGGCATCCTTCTAAATGTGAAAGTACCATAGGGACATGTGAAGGTAGTTTTCTCTTGATCTTCTAGGGCAATTGCAATTTGGTTGTACCCTTAATAACCATCTAGAAAATAGAAAAATTTCTTCCCAACTAGTCTATCTAGCATCTGATCAATGAAAGGTAAAGGAAAATGGTCTTTTCGGGTTGTACCATTCAGTTTGCGATAATCCATACAACCCCTCCATCCAGTCACTGTGCGAGTGGGGATGAGTTCATTCTGAGTGTTAGCTACTACAGTTATGCCTCCTTTTTTTGGAACACATTGAACTGGGCTCACCCAAGAGCTATGGAAGGTCAATGGTTATCTTCCAAAAAGATCTTGTGCATGCAAATTGAAGGGCTGATACCCTTGATATCCGCTATATTCCATCCCATCGCCTTCTTATGTTTCTTCAACACTCTTAAGAGCTTCAACTCTTGCTCCATGGCTAGATTAGCAGCAATGATGACCATTAAAATATTAGACTCTTCCAAGAAGACATAGTTTAGATGTGCTGGGAGTGTCTTCAACTCCAATTTAGGCAGCTCCACAATAAAGGGTTTTAAGGGAGGTCTATTAGCTGAAGTCAAGTCTAGAGCTTCAAGTTTTACTCTAGACGAAGGAATGACTAGAGCAGCACTCACCATAGTTATGCATTCTTCCTCTCCTTCCTCATCTTGTTCAATTTGCAACAGAGGTGCTTCACATTTACCTTCTATCATAAATTGTTAAGATTCATAGTGAATTAGATCGTCTATCATATCTAGATAGAAGCAGTGTTATGGCTCATCTAGCAATTTGAGAGCTTTGAAAATATTGAATGTCACTTGCTCTTCACTAACTCTCATGGTGATGTCTCCTTTGTCCACATCAATGAGAGCTTTACTCGTAGCTAAAAAGGGTCTCCCGAGAATAATTGGAATCTCAGTCAGCTTCACAATCAAGAACAATAAAATCCGCTATAAAGATGAATTTATTAACTTTCACCAAGACATCCTCAACTATTCCTCGAGGAAATGCTAAACTTTTATCAACAAGTTGCAAAGTAACCGTGCTAGGCCTTGCTTCACCCAACTGTAATTTCTTGAAAATGGATAAGGGCATCAAATTAATGCTGGCTCCTAAGTCACATAATGCTCTAACCATGAAAGTTGTTCCAATGTGACATGGAATGGTAAAACTTCCCGGATCACCCTTCTTTTATGGCAATTCTTTAATGAAATCTTAGCTACTTTTTGTTAATGCCACAACTTCATGTTCTTGAAAGCTTCTTTTTCTGGATAGTGCATCTTTCATGAATTTTGCATATTTGGGCATCTGTTCCAAAGCTTCCAGAAGAGGGATATTGATATGCAACTGCTTAAAGATATCTAAGAACTTCTTATATTGAGTATCTTCAATCTACTTCTTGAATCATCTGAGAAAGGGTAATGGTGGAATCTGAGTGCTTGGTTGCATTTTCTTCCCTTCGCTCTTCTATTCTTCCTTATTCTCATGCTCCTTATCATCTACCCTTAGTTCTTCTGCACCCTCTTCCTTAGAAGAAGAGGTCCCTTCATCTTCAACCTCAAGGGGCATCATGTTAAGCTTAGAAGCATTTGACAAAACTTTACCACTTCTCAAGGTAATGGCCTTGCACTCATCTTTGCCTTTCCTTCTAGGATTGGGAATGGTATCACTAGGGAGATTTCCTCTTGACATAGCATTCATTTAGGAGGCTAGTTGCCCCACTTGCACTTCTAAGTTCTTAATAGCTGTGCATGAAAAGAGAAAGTGGCCTTTGTTTTAACCCTTTGAGTTTCTTGATTAGCTAGTATTTGAGCTAACATTTTCTGCATCTTGGACTCTTCTTCTTTAATAGGGATTTGTCTTGACGGCACCTAAAATCCAGGAGGTTGAGTAGGCCTTGCACCTGACGAAGAAGCTTGATTCAATTTTGGACATTGATTCCATGAAAAGTTTAGATGATTCCTCCACCTTGGATTATATGTTTCAGAGTAAGGATTGTTTTGTTGGCTACGCTGAGCATTGTTCATGTAATTCACAAACTCCAATGTGTAATAATATTGTTCAAACAAGTGTCCCTCTCCACAATGATCACAAACAGTAGAGGATGGTTGTACTGCATGAATTCCCATGGGCTTAGGTTTTTTCATTTAAAGTTTCAAGTTGTCAAACCTTTTGTTCATAGCTTCAATCTGTGCTACAATATCATTAGATGGGCTAGAGGATTGTCCTCTTCTCTGAGATGATCTTCTCCCGGACGCATATTGCATGGTGTTGGAGGCCATGTCATGATATAGATTATAAAGCTCGTTTACTTTCATCTTCCTAATTCCACCACTAGAGGCATTATCCAGCATTCTTTTTGCATCCTCATCAAGACCATTCCAAAAAGCTTCCATTAATATATACTTTTTCTGTTCATGGTTAGGGCATGTTCTACACAACTCCTTAAATCTCTCCCATGCTTCATGGAATAGCTCTCTAGGTTGCTGCTCAAAATTCAAGATTTCTCCTCTCATGGTTGAATCTGGCCACTAAATCTTCCCATGTGCCAATAGATTGTCTTGGAAGAGAGTTGAGCCATGCTTTATCTTTATCTTTCAGAGTCATAGGAAACAACCTCAATCTCAATGCATCCTTGGACACTCCATTCTATTTAAAGGATTCATACACCTCAATAAACTTGCTAAAGTGTACATTGGGATCCTCATTATAATTGGCACCAAACAATCCATTCATCTGCAACATTTGAAGCATAACTTGTTTAATCTCAAAGTTTCTAGCTTGAATATCTGGCATCCGAATACTAGAGTGATAACTCTATGCCTCTTGGTTGAGAAAGTCATCCAATGTGTAAAGATCATTTTCGTCCATGTCAGCCATAGCAGGTTGTGGAGGCACTTCTGGCTCTGGATTAGCCCTTTCAAAAATATCTTCTATATCCAGAAGGATTTCAAGACCGTCCGGATGCAACCCTTGCATGCGCGAGAAAGGTGCCTACAAAGAAAACACTCCAAACAAGTATCAGCTAATTACAGAAAATTAAAAATGCAAATTAACAAATTAAAACTATCTACAATTTTAGATACAAGCTCAATCGTACTTTACTAACACTAATTTAATGATAAACTAGAGAAATTTCAACTTTCAATCCCTGGCAATGGTGCCAAAAACTTGTTTGCAAAATGGCTTACACCGCAAGTGCACGGGCCATGACAAAGTAGTATAAAAAGATTATCGTTCCCACGAGGATTGGAGTTGAATTTAGTTGATCATTAAACTTATGTTTTAAACTAGGTTGAGTAGAACAATTGTTTATCGAAGTTGAGTGTTAAAATGACTTTGCAAATTAATTTATAAAGGGAGTTAAGAGATCCTTTTTTACTTTAAGCATACAGAGAACCTAGGATTATTTCTCCCCCTTGTATTTCATAGCACAAGAACAATCTCCTTTCACAAAAATGACCAACAACTATATGTGCTAGCCTAGGGATCAAATACTACTTGAAAAAGCTTTCTCAAGTCTAGAACAAGTGTTTAATTCTATTAGTTGTTCAATCTCTCTCATAACTAAATAAATCCCAATTTTAAGTTCAAACCCAAATATGACTACACAAGGTTAGTGAGTGTATCTCTACCTCACTAACAAAACCATTGATTACATAAATTTCAAGTTCTTGCATGATTTAACTCAAGTTCGGTACTCAAGCTAGCTCTCTCAAGCATCACTCAAGCCAACAAACAACTAATTGGTGGCCAATCAACCAGAAGCATTAATAATGGAGTAAAATCAACACATATATGTCATTAATTAATGGAAGTGGAGGAGAATCAAGTGTTAATCCATACAAAGGTTCAAAATAATCCTAGAACAAATGTCTAGCTACTCATAATTAGCTACATGCTTACAAAACACTAAGAAGTTGAAGCCATAGCATAACACAAGAGAAGGAGAAGGAAAGGATCAGAAAAATCAATAGAAATTGCTTCAAATCTCTTTAAAACTTCAATCCTTGGCTCCAACCACTTCTCCAAACTCCAAACCCTAGCACACAAGCTCTCCAAGCTGCCCAAAAGATGGAGGATCCCCCATTTGGTTGAAAATATAGGATATATGAAGCCCTAGAGTCTGCCAAGCCTCAAAACGCAGTGTTTTAGTAAACCTTGGTTCGCCGTGGCTAACATATTATTCGTCGCGGCAAAATGGCCTCGGGTTTCCCCAGCGTCTCTATTCAACAATTGGCTGCGACGAACATAGGAATTGGCCACAGTGAAATGCTCTCTGTTTGCTCTCTCCTTTATGCAGGAATTGGCCGCAGCTAACATTTGATTTGGTCGCGATGAACTTACTAACACTTCTAGCAATTGAACTCCAGTAATATCTACAAAAGTATGAAACTGTAAATGTACCAAAATATCTTAGATTAAGACTAAAATTTACATAATTAAACTAAAAGTGAGTTAGTTAAGTTTAGCAATCAAAAAAATGCACATTCTCCTATTTTGAGTATAATTTATATACAAAAATACACCAAAAGGTATGCATAGCTCAAGGAAAATGTGCTAAAAAGGCATGAATTTAGAGACGTTATCAATAGATTGAACTGAGGTTTTGTTGAAAAGGTCGTAAGGAAAATTGGTATTGTTATGCATCTCATAAAAATCATTAGACATTGTATCACTACTCCTTCCCCTCAATTTTATGGAATGGCAACAAAATGCAATCCTTCTCTCCGTCTTGTGAATTAAGACAAAGTTACCCCTTCTTGCCCTACCTCTTTGTGCTTTGTATGGAAAAATTCTCTCACAATATTGCTACTAATTACAACAAGTGGAAGCTAATAAAATAGGATGCCATGGTACCCCCATCTCCCATCTAATGTTTGTAGACAATCTCTTTCTATTTTGTAAAGCTAGTATTGAATAATTTGATATTTTGTTACACTGTCTAAGCTTATTTTGTGACATTTCTGGCTAAAAGATTAGTGCCTAGAAAACTTGGTTTATTTCTTAGAGAATGCTAATCCTAACGGGCGAGTATAAATTATTGAGAAAAGTGGTTTCTCCCTGGCTTCTGAACTTGAGAGATATCTAGGTTCCTTCATCTCCCATGGGTGAAACTCTAAATGCAACTATCATTTTTTTATAGATAAGCTTTAGGAAAGACTTGGTGCTTGGAAAAGCTAATGCCTCTCTCTTGTAGGAAGATTAGCTTTAGTACAATCAGTTGCCTCCTCTATTCCTACGTTTTATATGCAACATAGTAAGATTCTGACTTCAGTTTGCAATACCTTAGAAAGGCTTCAGAGGAATTTTATTTGGGGTTTTACTGATGCTAATAGAAGATCACATGCAATTAGATGGAACCAATTATGTTTGCTAAAGGACATGGGTGGTTTCGGGTTGAGGTCTTTTAGGAACATGAACAACATATTGCTTTGCAAAGCTAGAAGGGATATCATTTCCAAACCCAAACACTTGTGCCTGAAAGTTTTAATGGGTAAATATACAAGAAAAATAAATCCACTGAGAGATTATGTTTCTCGTCATAGTGATTCAGTGTTTTGTAGAATGTTGAGAGGTCTTTAGCTTGAAGATTACTAAGAATATTGTGTAGGAAAGTGTGTGGTGGAGCTTAGGTCTATTTTTAGGAGGATGATTAGCTTGATTGGGGTGGTAGTCTTTGAAATCGTTGGTGCAATCCTCTCCTCGAGATGCTACTAAGGTTATGGTTAGGGACTTGGTAACCATTGATATGAAGTAGGACATTGACTTCCTTGAGAGTCGTTTACGCTATAAGGACATCCCCCCCCCAAAAAACAAGAGTGATGAGGTCGATATAATCAAGCTAGAAGCTTGAACCAAATTGGGAGTTCTTGGTTTCCTCTATGTACAAGGATTTATTCAATCTTTATAACAACCTCAGGGATGAGTTTTGGAGCCATATTTGGAATTAGAAGTGACATCACATGTTTTCCAATGCAAAAAGCTTCTCACCAATAGGAAAAGTAAATGGTTGGGCTACTCTTCTTGTTAGGAATGCAACCTCTTTAAAGAGGGCATTATGCACACTTCGAGGGATTGCCATATTGCTATAGCTATATGGAATAAACTAGTTCCATCACATTTCAGAGCCTCTTTCCACATGCAGGAGCATCAAGACTAGATTGTGTATAATCTGTCAAACAGCCACTTGATCCAGTAGTCAAGCAATCCTCTAAATGGTTGTAGATCTTCAGAATTACATGTTGGCTTCTATGGAGATGTCGTAATGGTAAGATCTTAAATGAGCATTTTCGGTAGCCATTTGACCCTATAAGAACATTATGTCATACGTTAAGGAGATCCTAAATGCTGGTAATAAAGTGCAGAGCCTTAAACCTTGTATCCCTTGGTGTGAGATTGGATGGCTTTTTCCTCCTTCAAGGTAGGTAAAATTGAATGTTGATGGGGCTACCAAGGGGCAGCTTGGACACACTAGTTATGTGAGGTTATTGAGAGGGGATGATGATGTTTGGATAAAGGGTTTAACCAATAATCTAGGCAGGTATACCTTCTATTGAAACAGAGATATGGGGCATCCTTTTTGGCCTTGAACTTATCAGAGATGTGGGGTTTACAAAAATCATCATTGAGAGTGATTCCCTAGAAATGGTGTATATGTAGAATACTATACAAGATATTGGTATGGTGAGAGGAAACATCTTGGAGCATATTAAGTAATGTCTTGACTAAAATTGGCAAATATATTTCATTCACACTAGGAGGGAAGGCAATTTGTGTGTGGATTGGCTGGCCAACACTAGTCTTACTTAAGAATATGGTCTTCAGATCTTGTCTACCCTTTAAAGATTTAGCTATTTCTTTGTATAGAGACATAGTTGAGCTACTGCTCCACATCATGTTTTTGCATAGTTTGTTTTCTTATTTGGGCTACAGCCTTGTTGGTTCACAAAAAACAGAAAGGCCTCTCTACTTGATGGGGCTAACTAAGTTGTACCATTAAGTTGGGTTGCAAATGATCATTATTAAAAGCCTGTTTCCAATTAAGTTTGGACCAAAACTTCTTCGGTCATAAGTCATAATCGAAGAAGAAAAGGCAAATGAAAAGTTACAAAGAAACTTTAATAGTAAATTTCATTGAGTAAAAAATTTCTATGTCGTTCTTGTGATAGTCTAACTATTGAAATTATTGATATACAAATGAACAGCAAGAGTGACTCAAAATATCAAAATTATTCCTTTCTTAAAAGTAGAGGACAATATAAAAGTTTAGATCCTCTTTATTTTCTCTCTTTTGAATTTATATCAATTTCAGAAAGAGACAGATACAAAATTTGTATGGCTCATCACTAAAGTAGATTTCATATATTCAAATAAGACTCATCACATAAGTGAGCCTCGCATATTTTGTGTCTATCTCTCTCCAAAATTGTCAAAAAAAAAAGATAAAAATAAAATGAAGAGGATCTAAACTCATTATTTCATGTAAGTTATTAGCCAAGGAACAATTTTTGTTAATATATTTAAAATGAGAAAAAAACCTAAACAATTAAAGAATAGTCCTCCTAAAATTGAGATTAAAATCAAGAACCTAAAGTATTTAGAATAAAGCAAAACCTAGAATAATATTTAAACCAACAAAGCAATGACCAAATATAATGTTGAAGAACCTGCAATTTTATAGAAAGAAGATGCAAGGTTTGCAAAAGCCGACGTTGAGACTTTTAAAATAGTAAGAGATGTATTGGATAAGCATGAGGATTGGGAATAATCTCCTTATAAAGAAAACATAATGCCATTGGGTCAACTCAAACAAAACTTTTATTTTATTTTGACAATGCTGATCAATCCAACCCCTTTCCAAAAAATAGTATAACCAAATCATGCAAATATCATAAAATGATCTTTTATTTGTCGAGTATTTTGCTTAGCTACCCAAAACATAACTTACCAATGATCATTAAGGAAATTACAATCTCGGGTATCAATGATATCAAGAGAAGCATGCGTTTATTGATCATTTAGTCAGGGATTTTTATGACAACATTGTCAACTAAGATGGTGGACTAATTGTAATGCAAGATTAGGCCCACAAGTTGGATCTTGAAATAGTTTTCGATTATGACAATATCAAATAACATAAGGTAGGACAAAGAAAATCGTGTTATAAGCATCCCATTTTGAAGAACCTAATGAACTTTGCTCGAGCCACCCTTATACCCATACCAAGATATCTAATAGAGAAAGGTGATAAACGTGAAAGCCTAAAGGAGAACCAAACCAAACTACTCGAGCAAAAAAGCAACATGAAAAAATGAGTAATTGATTCATCTAACCCATGACAAAAAGGACAAGACTCCTCAATTAGTAAATAATGCACATGAAGAACAGATATTAGTGGTAAACATTACGCACTAACTTCCATAGAAAAACTACAACATATAATGGAAAGCAAATTTTTCACAATTGATCCCAAGCCATAAATGTGAACTAATTATCAGATTGTGAATCTTGGAGTAATAACTAATATCGATCGGCAACTTAATACTACCAAACAAATTGCCCTCTAAAGATTCAACTTGAACTATAATGGAAAATGATGTCTCAACAATCTGATGAACATGCTCCCAAGAATATAGATGTGTTGAACCATAAATATTCTATCTTCCCTATTCATGCAAAATAAAGTCACTAATAATCTCATATAAGACTAGAGCGCTTGACTAATTAGCCACCTATGGTGACTAAATAAACAAATAAATCTTCCAAGCATCACCAACTTATCATAAAAAATTATCATAAATTACTAGACAAGTCCCCACATCCTAGCTGTTGCTGAATAAGTATTTAAGTGACCATCAAAACAATTTCTAAAATATTTAGGCCTTAGAACACAAGTAAACAAAGAATTGGATTCATCAAAAACTAACCTCCAAACATGTTTGGCCAATAGAACCCTACTAAAAATCCAACCAACATAAAGGTTACTACTTTTACTATTTTGTAATTCCATTAAAGCATTATAGTGAGTAGATAATGAGATTTTCTTTTTTCAAATGTTAACTTATTTGAATATATATCAAGTTGCCATCTTTAACATAAATATCATTTTAACTTATGTCATTGAGTCTTTATGCTGGGTAAATAGAAAACTATACATCACTATCAATTGTGTTTGAATGATGAGGGAGATACGTAAAACTAAAGAAATGATGGAAGATTATACAACCTTAATTACTTTTTGAAATATAACTTGATTACATGACTATGTTTTTTATTCAGAAAAATAACACAACTTTTTAATCAAAATATTTTTAAAAATAATATTAACTTTTAATGAAAATCTAACTTATTAGAAATGTATTTTTAAATATTATTTATTTAACATTAAAGTAACAAATTTATTTTATTATAAAATATTATTATTTTTATAAAAATGTCTACACACATGCGCGCGCACATACATATATATATATATATATGATTAATAGTCTTTTCACTAGTGTTAGGTTAGGATGGAATCCCTTGCTGCTTCTCTAAAGTAGATTTGGATAGTCCAGATTTTTAGAATTCCACATAAGTAAAAAATTCCTGCTAATATATTAGAGTAAATTACATATAATTTTCTTCTATTTTTGAAAATACAAATTTCTCTTAAATTTTGTTAAAATTATATAGATCTCCCCTTTATTTTCAAAATATACACAAACCCCTCCTAAATTAAAGAGCATGTTACATAAACCTTCCTTGAGTTTGCTAAAATTACACAGACCTTTTCTCTATTTTTCAAAATATCCATAAACCTCCCTTGAAAACAGAAGAAAGGTTTGTGTAATTTACTCTTTGTTTTAGGAGAGATTTGTATATATTTTGATAATAGAAGGAAAATCTATGTAATTTCAAAAAGGTTAAGGGAGAAGTTTACGTAATTTACTTCTTGTTTTAAGGGAGGTTTTTGTATATTTTGAAAATAGAGAAAAAGTCTATGTAATTTTAGCAAAACATTCAAGGTTTATTTAATTTACTCATATGATTATTAATGATAGAGTTATAGATTATGTCGTCACCATATTACAATAACTAGATCCTAGTTTTCTTAATTCTAGAATTCCTGCCCCTTAGTGAAAAAATTATTGACTAGCTAGTCATGTGTAACATCCGAAAATTTATTAAAGAAAATAATGAAAAATTAAGTATTTAATTTGGAAAGAATAGAGAATCATTATGGGAATTTAGGAATAAATTATAGAAAACTAATATTTTAGATATTTTGAAACAAATAATAATTACTAGCCACAATTGACTAGAAATAAATTTAATAGTAGATTTAGGCTTAATTAAGAAAAATTAATTAAATGAAGGTGAACATTTAATGTTTGGACCCTATGATTAATTTATTTATGCCAAGAATCATTTTTTGAGACCCAACTTCATGTTTTTTATGGAGGCCCAATACTTAGGAAATGGGCCTAATTAAACCAAAGGCTCTTAGGTGAACCCAAATTCCTTCAAAACCTTAAGAATAGGATGCCACTCATTATGTTTATCTGCTCAAGTAAGTATCGACAGTAGAACAAGGAGAGGATTTTCGCACCTTATGAGAAAGTATAGGGGTTTTCAACATCTTAACTCCAATTTACACTCTTAGAGAGAGATTTAGCCAAGGTAAGTTATACAAAACATGACCCTCTCATCTTCCTTCTCATTTTGGTACAATTGGCTTTTCGTTTGGAAGATTTTCACTTCTTTCTAAAACTAAAAATAGTCGTTTTAGTAGTTTCTTGCATGATCTTCAGGGCTTGGGGCTAAAAAGACCATTGGGTAAGTATTTTCTCCCTATTTTGATGTGTTTTATATTAGAAATCGACCCCAATGACTAATTTTTGTATTAGGTTCTATCAATGCACGAATTTACTAGACTTCGAAGGGAACCATTGTAGTTCTAATGTTGAAGGGCTTAAATCCAAATTTTAAAACTCATTGAAGGTTTAGGCAAGTGTTTTCTCAGTGGTTATAATGATTAGAGTAAATGGGTATAAGGTTTCTATTGTGAAGAATAACTTAGAGTTGTATTTTGATTAATATAAAACCTTTAGAGGGTTGGCATTAGTTCCTAGCTTCAGAGGAAATTGGTAACTAAGTAAGGTAACCAGGGGTTTATTTTATTTCCATGTGTATGTTCATATTAATTTGATAATTACTACACTTATATGATTCATATACTAAATAATTGGTTGACTATTTGATTGTGTTACACTGTAATCATTGCCTAGTAGAGTTGTGGTCATGCTACAACTTGTGCATTGTGTCGTAATTGTGCATTGAGTTGTGATCAAACTTAATGAAATACACTGAGCCATAAGCATGCTCAATGAGGAGTTGGTACCGTTAACGGGTCTTTCCCTCTATTTATGGCAATTAACATATTGTATGAGATTGTTAATATCAAATAATAGTCACTGATAATCTAACTAGTTCATTTACCGATTATATTGATGCTTTTGGTATTTCTCTGTATAAAATGCACTTATGTTGCTTAATTTGCACACATATATAATTTCCCTTTAGTTATTGAGACTCATATCTCACCCCATTTCATGAGTTAACAATTTCAGGTGAAGGTTCCTCGACTAAAAAAAAAAGAAGCAAATGAATGACCATGCCTAGATTTAGGCTTAATTTTTTTTGTCTAACTTAACTTGTATAGCATTATGATGTATTCATTTTTGCCAAGTATAGGTATTTTAATATTTTGTAGCTTAAAATGAATTCCCTAAGACTATAATTTACAATGATTTTGATGTAATTACATTTTTAGAGCAAATATGAATTAATATGGAATGCATGTAGAATGGCTTATCAATCAGAGGTTGTAACCATAGTTATCAAATAGCGACTCAAATTGTAAATCAAAAAGCTATTTTTTGAAACGTGAATAAACCATATCGAATTGTAAATTCTAAGTTACATGTAGCAACAAATTTCTAATTATAAGAGGAAAAGGCAATCAATTTTTATTTAATTAAATTTAAAGTTTCAGACTTTTTATTAAAAAAGAATTAGGGATATTACTTTTTAATTTAATAAATTTAAAACTTTTATCTGAAAGAGATAAAGGGTATTAATTTTTAACTTATTATTTTATTAAGTTTAAAATTATAACTTTCTAATTAAAAAATTAAAGGATATGAGTTTTTTACTTTTTATTCAATTAAAATAAAATTATAATTAATAAAATATTTTTTATTTTAATAAATACTAATAAACCACTCTCTGACCAAGGTTAAAAAATGATATATCATGTGAAGTAAATATGAGGCTGCAACCATTAGATTTACAAAAGGGAAAAAAGGAACAAGAACGTCTTCTTCCTTCTACAGATTGTGTCAAGTCACAAAGAACTCGACTTTGTGACCCAACGTAGGACAAGTTTCTGAATCGCTAGAAGTCCTTGAATCATTATTTCTAGCCATATATCAATTCAAATTTCAATTTCTATCATTGGCTCATTAAACCATATCGATCCATGTGTCTTGAATCACAAATTGAACAATTTCAATAACTATGGTTATGACTATGACTATTCTTGGCTTTGGTTTCGTCATATGGATTCTGTTATTATGTGTGAATTTGGGAAGTATTATAGCCATAATTTATATTTGAGGTTAACTTAGAGTGTTGTAGGTAAGAACATGCTTAATTAGGCCATTGAAACTTGCTCAAAATGGTTTGAGATCATATGATAGGAGATTGCACATTTTAGGTTGTCACATAAGGCTACATAGGCTATTTTGCTATCATGAAAGAGTATATGCTGACATAATATGAAGTTTAGTTGGGATAATTTAGTTTATGAGCTTTTGGATTATATAAATCCACTAACTGAAAATTTTATGAGGGTATATGTTCCAAAAGTCTTAGAAATTAACTTTAGAATAGCCTTAAGTTGAGGGTTATGGCAACATATATATCATGGTTCACACCTTAGAAAGTTTAGGATTAGGAGAAGCCCAAATTGTCGCCAAACCACTTAAGTTGTGGCCTAAAGAGTTACAGAACCAAACATTGCTGCAGTGCAGTGTGTTTTGCCACATTGCAGGTTAAAAATTTTAGCTCAGGAGTGTTATAGTACCAAATCACACCATAGCACAGTAGGTTTCACACCAACATAAATTGAAAAAAAAAGGGGTGAGAGTTGTTCCAATAGACTTTCTATGGTGAGACTCGAGAATTTCATGTACAATGAGGTCCAAAGGACACCTTGCCACAACGCGGGTAGTTTGGGCTATGATAAAGATCAAGTTTTTTTTAGAGGAATTGGTTCCAGTATAGTGCACAGTCATAGTGCTTCCACAATCTTAAATTTTCCTATAACTTCATTTTTGAATCTCGATATCATTGTGAAATCTCTAATCTCAAAACCTTTTATATTTCTAAGATTCACAAAAGATGATGCCTTAAAGTCTCTAGTGTGCTTTTAAGGTGTTGTAAATGCTTCTCCCATGATTTACTATAAACTAGAATGCCATCAAAGAAAACCAAGATGAATTTTGAAAGGAATGGTTTAAAAATCATGTTTATTAGTCCTTGGAAGATAGCCAGAGCATTAGTCAATCCAAACAATATAATTAAGAACTCGTACAACCCTTCATGAGTATCAAAACTAATCTTATGAATGCCAAAAGGATGCATCCTTATTTACTGATAGCTTGCTCTTAATTCTAGCTTTGAGCGGTACTTAGACCCTTGCAATTCATCAATAAGCTCCTCAATGATAAGAATGGAAAATTCATTCTTTATGGTTTCGATGTTTAATTTGTAGAAATCAATACAAAACCACATGTTATTCTTCCTTTTCAGCAAGACAATAGGTGAAGCAAAAGCATTGTGGCTTGATTTAACAATACCATTTCCCAACATTTCTTGCACTAAACCTTTCATAGCATGCCTTTGAACAAGTCCATATCTGTAAGACCTATGAGAAATTGGCTTATCCTCCTTCAAGGTGATGGCATGGTCAAAATCCCTTAAGGGAAGTAATTTGTTTAGTTCCTAAAACACATCTACAAACTCATTTAAGAGCTTTGTTAAAGCATCCTTTTCTATAAAAAATAAACCAATATTTAATTTGTCCATGGTCAAATTCCCTTCTATAGAAACACTACATAGTTGTACAACATAGGCCTATGTAACATGCAATAGGTGCTTTTCATTGATATTTTGCTTCTTCCTATACTAAAATAGGATGATCTACACCATAGATTGCATACAACCTCCCACAAAATTTGAAACACAAGAATTGTTGCTTGAAATCCCATAGACCTCTATCAAGAGTAGTTAACTATTGCATCCCTAAAATTATATCAAACCCTCCCAACGCCATTACTAGAAAAGCAACTTAAAACATCTCCCTATTCATACTCCAAGGAAGTTGCACACCTAGTGTTCACCATCATTTGATCACCATTTGTTATTGAAACTTTTGTCTCCTCCACAAATTAAGTTTTCAACCTTAACCTTTTTTACCAAATTTGTATCTACAAAATTATGGCTACTCCATATGTCCAGCAGTATTGTTATTGATTGTCTCTTAATCAATCCCTGCACCTTCATGGTAGCATAGTTTGGTGCATCTCTTATAGATCCACTTATGGCATTCAAGGAAACTCTAGTTTCCTCCCTTTATACTACGTCAGTACCATAATCTCCATGTGGTCCTCCTTATCATCATTATCCAACATAATCATAAAGAGCTGGGAATTCTTTCATTTATGACTGAAAAGTAGACTTCTCTGGATACCAATAGCATAGGAGATTTTTTCTTCATTCATTCATATCTATCTTGGAAAGTTACTAAACAAGTTTATCATTAAGTGTACCTTTGGATTTCAAAGGTAGGGATGAGGCCAAAGATTCTTTTTCCTGAGTGTAGACTAACTTTAGTGGAGATATAAAAGGTTTGATTTTTGTAGGTGACGGAATAGAGGTGGTATAAGATTTAGTATTTTGGTACGAGGTAGAGGTGTTTGAATTAGTTGGAGTTTTCTTCATATTTACAGTACTTTGGCTTTGGAATGCTTGAACTAAGACCTCTTGTAATTGTGCAAGATACATAGTGTTAGCAAGGGAGTTAGGTTTGAACATTGTAGTGAAGCTTCAATTTTAGGCTTGAGGCCTCCATAAAAAACAATTGATGGCATGTTCTTCAACTAACCCAACTTCTATCAATAATTCCTCAAACTTTTCTTGATATTGGCTAACTCAATCTTCTTGTTTCAAATTCTTCTACCCAACTATTGGATCTACCTTCAAGATGTCACCAAATCTCTCCCTCATTGCTTTCATATACTCCAACCATCCTACACCTGTCAGCTTATTCCTCCTTATGAAGTTTTGATGCCATTACAAATCCTTTACTTCTAGATGTAAGCTGATCAACCTGATTCATTAATCTAGAGGAGTTTCACCTATCTCAACAATTTGCTTACAATGAAATAGCTAAGCCTTAAAGTCAAAGCCATCAAATTTTGGAAACTCAATGTGAGTAAATTAGAAATTGTTGCACGTCCTCCAGCTATGCTTGTACCTCTGTTTGTTCCATGCACCTCCTCTGCCTCTGGATTTGATTGCAGCAACATCAACTTAGCTACAATCTCTACCTCTTGTTCAAGTTCTCAGATTTACTCCGATGAATGTGTCTCCATGGATGAGGACTATGAAGTTGTAATACTAATTTTGATACTGAGTTGATGGATACTGTTACTTGATGCTAGAAACTATTATTCAGATTCAAAAATCAAAGTCATATTCCTAACCAACTCCTATTTATATCAGATAGGAGCATAGCGTATTACCAAAATAGTTAGGAATAACCCAATAACAGCAAAGTAAACAGCAACTAACAGGAATAACAGACTATAACAAACAGAAACAATATGCTAACAGATATAAACTACTCTTATAATTCCCTTCCATGTATCAGTATGTGTAGTACTTTTTAGTCTAAAATAGAATTGTGGCACGTGCAGTAATTAAAATGTAGACTTCTGCACTTAAGCACTTAAGCATGGTCATATGCGGTACTTTTAGCCTAAAACAGAATCCTAACATGTGCAGAAATTTCAACACTGAATTTGCACAGAAACATGGTCATGTGCAGTGATTTTTAGCCCAAAACATAATCATGTCTTGTGAAGAAACCTTAGCACAAAAATTAGCACCAATTGGGTTCGAAAATAAGGTTAGATCAGATCAATATTGATGCAACAAGAAGTATGATTCTAACTCAGTGTTTTAGCACCAAAAAACCAGCACCCAAGCTTAACGTTTCATAGGCTGAAAATCAACACTAAATTCAATGGTTCAAGCCAAAAAGAAAATACTCATGAGATACACAAACCTGCTATGATGAGTGGATGTCATTATATTACATTTCATAAGATGAAATTAGCAATAGAACATAAGAGGGTCATGTAAATAGAAAGTCCTGCAGCTAAGTCAGATTAATAAATGAGAGTATTAGAATAGTCCATTGAACATTCAGCAATCACCACCAGTACCATACCATCAATTTCAAGGACATTGAGGAAAGGTAGAAACAATAGGGGCTTCCAAGAAACTTAATATGCATGTGACAATTAAGTTTGGAGACATAGCAGGGCACAAATGGCGTTGAGCTTGAGTTTGTCAATTTTTTGAAATGACACAGCTCAAAGCCAGAGAAATTCTCTAAAGAATTTAGACCTTAGCATTGATTCATGCCCAACTCTTTTCAAGACTCAAAAATAACGATCTCTTGTGGCATACCTACACCAAAGTCTCAGCTATCTGTTTCTCCTCCCACATTAGGGCTCCTGTAGAATTAATTAATTTAAGTACTTTTGCTTCTAACTCTTAAAGAACTACATCAAAGAAAAGGCACACAAAAAGAAAACAATAAATACCTTCAAAGCTTTCTTCACATTCCCCTCCATTGTTCCATAAGGTTTTCTCTGTGGAATCCTTAACAGGTATGATATATCATCAAGAGATTCCTAAAGGAAGAGGCAAGACAGTATGCGCACTTATCCCTCAAAAGTTAAGAGAGCCCAAGAATAAATTATGAATTACATTAAAATATTGAAATAAATTTTAATTTGAATTAATAAATATAAATAAATAATTCACCTTTAAATTAATTATAACTGGAAAAGAAAAAATAATAATTAATATTAACAATAGCCAATAATCTATTTACACATGTTTATACTTTTTTTTTACCCCTTTATTTTAATAGTTGTTATCATTATCAGATAATTAGATTATTAATTTATTAGATAATTTATTTATCCAATTACTTTAGGAGTTGTAATCTTTATTAAATAACTATCTATATTAATTAGGATTACGTTATCTAGATTAACAAATTAATAAGCCAACTACTTATAATAGGACTCTAGTGGTTTCCAAATTATGCATGAAAATAACCAACTGCAATCTAACAAGCCACATTTACTGGAACTGAAACGACAGTTTCAAAAGCATAAGCAAATTACAAACAAGGTCCAAATCAGGCAATAAGTACATCCAAAAATTCATGTTAATGGCCGAAAAGCATCACTTAAAATTATGCACAAATTATCATATGGACTATAAATTTCGCATCCACCGCATTGATGATAAGCACAATAGCCTGAAAGAAAGTAGAAGGGAAAAAATTGACATGCAAAATAGCTTGATATGAATAAAAATTATCATCACTCAAAGAATGTGATGCTTAACCACTATAAATCACAATCCTAAGATCATCTTTTTGGCATATAACTAATATATCCTAACTTAGATGATACCGCTACAACACTTCACAAAGCTAATAAATCAATGAAGAGAAAACAAGACAAGCAATTAAAAATTTCTTGGCAGCAACAAGCAGGATAAGTCTTCAATATAAGGGAAAAGCCACCAATTCCCCCCTCCCCAAAAATTAAAACAGCCACCTATAACATGAAGTATTTTGATCTTACTTGGCCGTTAGTAGCAGCAAGATGCTCAGCTGGTATCCGAATTTCTTGAGTTGGACCATTATTAGAGCTTTCCCCATTTTTTCCATTTGAGATGATTCAAATTCCTTCCACAACTTTATCAGTTCTTGCATGCATTCACCAACTTTATAAACAACAGATGATACTTCTACTTTCCCTGAAATACTAGAAACTTACATATAGAGGACATGCAAAGAAAAGTCTAGAAAATGATATGTAGCTCCTCTCATCAATAAGCACCAAAACTTTGCCATCACATGATAGAACATAATAAATTAACAATAAGTTCAAAAAGATAAACAAATATTGAACAAGATACGGTTCCTAAAAAATGACTTCACCCCTTGCATATACAAAGCCCACTAGGATATACATAGCAAAAACAATGTCCACTAAGAAACCAAAACTATAGTAGTAAGAAAAAGCGTATAGGAGATTTCCTATACTTAGTGCCTTGGGGCCTCTCTTAATTTCGAGTTCTGAGCAAGGGCTTGCAACTTCGAAAAAGATTTAGGTTGTTAGATACGATCGACCCACCAACCAAGGAATTTGATAGAGAAAATTCAAAGCAGAATCAATAGAAACGCACACCAATATGTACATATAAATTTTTCTCTTATAGCGAATCAAAAAACAACAAAAGGGAAGAAGATATCAAGGGTGATTCAAACCATCCATGGTTCCACAAAAAACGAGTCTAAGTCAAGGAATAAGATGAAATAGATAACATAGGAAACAATTTTAACTTTCCTTAGCTAAACCTAAGGTTTGAAAAACCATGGAGGCCTGCGATACTTGGAAGCAAATCCTCTCCTATATGTTCTCTGCCGTGTTGTCTCCAGTGTCAAATCTACACCGTCCAACTGATATAACGCTGCAAGAAGAGACACGCGTGCATTTTAATCGTAGCGCACCGTTGCACTTATTGAAATGGTGCATTTTATGACACATAAATCTAGTGCTTCAACTGTTGCTAGGTGTTGCTACATCTACCATAGATTTGCCATGCATTGATTTGGTAATTTGATGTAACAAAAGTCAACTTCTCCAATTCTTCATTTTCCCTCCATCTTCTCTTCACTCTCACCACCAACCTTCGTTTTCCCGCCGTTGTTTTTTCTCCTCTGTGTTTGTTTTCTTATTCATTTCTGATTGCAGCTAAAAATGTCGAGGAAGAGTTTGCAGACACAACACTTTGCTTATTGGAGATTTGCTTCAGTGTAAGATAATAAATTTTATACGTCAAGAAAAATTATAATGCTCAATGCTATGGAGGAAAAATTAGTTTTTCTTTATTTATTTTTACTTTTATCAAAAGGTAACACATATAAGATGTAATATTAATTTTTTATATGTTAAATGCTATTAAGAGTGATGTTAATGAATTTTCTTATTTTGGAAAAAAATTTATTCTTTAGCACCAACAATTTTAAAAAAATAACTCCAATTTTTTTATCTTTTATTTTTTGTAATGCAAGATTTATAAAGGTTGAATGAATATATTAGTACCATTGAATTTATTTTAACTTGGTTATTCTAATAATAAGAAGAAGAAAAATATTCTCTAATACCAATATTCTTTTCCATCTTCATCAACCTTTGCAAGTGCAAACCCAGCTTCTTCCAATTCAATTTGTTTTTAATGGTCTTCCCTGGATTTAAATGCAATTGCAATCCCTAGAACATGTGTTAAACATATATAGAAAAATCAACAAGTACAATCTCATGAAAAGTTTGACATTTCAAAGGGAAAATTCTATGATCAGGTGCTATATACTAGGGTGAACAACAAAGTAAGAATTACATAATCATACTGAAAATGTCAAATTGATGAGATGAGACAAAACCCATTTGCAAATAAACCAGCTATAAATTCCCAATAGAAACACAAGAATATACAGAAGGAAAGGTAGAATTAACAGGCCCCAGATCTTGGATTTTCAAATGACTTTAACGGCCATATCTTACCCCTTCAAGCTGCCTTTCTTTCCCTTCGCGAAGTAGTGACACCCAAAATGGTTGCAACCCATCTCTTCTCCCAGTTCGTAATTACCAAGTTGTATTTGTTCCCCATTCAGGTTAACCAAACGGGGCAAATTGGTTTGATGCAGCAAGATTTAGCATGTGGGAGATCTAAGGTAGATACAGCAACACTTGGCAGCAGCTAAAGCAAACGGTGCGCTGGGATTAAAATGCATGCGTGTCTCTTCTTGCAACGTTAGATCAGTTGGACGGTGTAGATTTGACACTAGAGACAACATGGTAGAGAACATACGGGAGAGGATCTACTTCCACAATACTTTGTTACCTCTACTGTTCCCTCTCTCTCGTTCCCCTTCTGCGTTTTATTTTTCTCTTTCTCTACTCTTATCCCTTGTTTTTGGTTTGAGGGGAGAGGATTGGGAGGAAAAGTTGAAGAAAAAAATTTGGACTAAAATGTCTTTATCTTTATCTGGACTAAAATGAAATAATTGTTTAGTTAGTTTCATTTATTTACAAATTTTTTTAAATAATTATAATTATAAGTAATTTCTGACATTTGTTTAATTTGGTGGTGAAAATATTAAATTTTTAAAAATAAAAAAATAATTAATTATATTGTCATTGTTTTTAAAATATATAAGGGTAAAATGGTCTATATATTATTATTTCCCCTCCCTTCCCCTTCTGAACCAAACAATGTATCATTAAAATCCCTCCCCTTTCTTCCTTTCCCCTCCATTAAAATCCTTCCCCTCCCCTCCCCTCCATTAAAATCCTTCCCCTCCTCTCCCCTCTCCTCCGTTGAGCCAAATGTGCCGTTAAAAGCTGCTCCCCTCCATTGAACCAAATGTGTCGTTAAAAGCTGCAAGTCACGAAGGAAAAGAGGCGGATATGGTGGGATTTTTTTTTTGGTTGTGGGGGCGGGGTTGAGAATGGGATCTGCTGAATCATTCCATCTGTGTTTTTTTTTTGGACTTATTTTTTATTTTTTAAATTAACCCTAAAGAAATATGTAAAATATAAATAATATAATTTTATACTATATATAATTATATAATATGTTTAGAAGAGTAAATCTTAAATTTCAAATTATATGATTATATAATTTGAATTTTACAATTTAAAATTTTAATTGAATAATAAAAATTAGAAATAATAATGTTCTTTTTTTAATATCAAATAATAAATTAAAATTTAAAATTTTTTATATTTTATTATGGACATTATAGTCAAAATATGTTATTTCAATTTAAATGTTTTTTTCACTCTCTTAATTTGAATTTTGTAATTGAATTTCTATTATATCTATCTTTCAATAATTATGTTTTTAATTAGAAATTAAATAATTGAATAAAAGTATCTATTTGATTTATTTTATATTTTTTATTAATAATTAAATAACTAATAAAATTAGATAAAAAATAATTTATAAGAATATACTAATAATTGATATATCAATAAAAAATAGTTTATGTGATAAATATATTCTTTAAGATTCTTCAAATTAAATTAACATTAACTTTATGTAATAATTATTAAAATTTAGTTATATATATTAATTGTATTATGCAAGATAGCCTTGTTCATCAATGCATTAGAAGGACCATGGACATGTGCTTGCAAGATAGAATAGTCGAGTGTAAAATGTAACTGACGGAGAGCCTTGTTTGATGGAAAGAACCTACATTAGATTGGTTCAATCTACAACAATGGTTTAGCTATTTTTGTGGAACTTATTTGTGATGAGAATGGATAGTGGCTAGCAAGGCTCAGAAGTAATATTGAATCTTGCTTTATTACCACTGTGGAATTATATAGGATTTGCTATTAGGGATTTAATTGGCTTGGGAGCCTAACTTTAAAAAAGTGGTAGTCCAACAAATAGACCTCCCTTATGTGATCTCGCTCGTTAAGAATAGTTGCAACCCACGCCACCCCTGTTTTACTTTAGTGTCTGAGATTAGAAAGATTATCAACTGCCATTAAGAGGTTACTCTCTTACTCTAATATGTACATTGATTGGCTTGCTAATTATGTCTACGATCCTTTGTTAATAAATAAATCTAATATATATATATATATAAGTTGTAGTAGAATTATGATTTTCACTATTTATTAATGGTTGTAGAACTCCACACAATTTTTTTTTACATTTTTTGTTATGAGATCCACATAAAATTTATAACTGCCCATGCATAATGTATAGGCACCCTTCTAATGAACTATATATGTTGCGAATAATCAAAACTAATAAATAGTAATTTTGTTATCTCACGATTATCCTACTATTTATGGTGGGTATTATGTGACAGGATCTAAAGCAAATACATGTGTTTTAAAATTTTATATCTTGTGATGGGCATTATTTGATTTTAGATTTTGAATTTTATTATTTTATATTTACAACCTAGCAAATTATTATTTCTAACTATTATTATTAATTTTAAATTTTAAATTCGGAAGAAGAACATTTAAGCTTTAAAATTTAGAATTTAAAAAACTAATCAAGCTCAGTTTTAAATTTTTGAACTTTAAGATACCATTTTATCTTTTTGGGCCAAAATATGATTTAAATTACATTATATATATGGTATACTATATATATAATTATAAAATAAAAATTCTAAATTAATCACAACTAATTAATAATATAGTAACTATAAATATAATTAATTAATAAATAACATATAATATAAGCTATCAAAATAAATATATCACAGTCATTGCATAAAATATATAACAATCATTAAAATTAAAAATTATAATAATTAGATATATATATATATATATAATCATCAAAATGACAAAAAAAATGCTTTGATATATCACACTCATTGCACAAATCTTCTCACTATTGGCTTTAGTTTCCAAAAAAGAAAAAGGTAGGGCTTTTATGGTAACCTACACTGAAGCCACTTTTAACTATGATAATTGGTTGTCACCAAAATTTATGAAACCAAAATTTTTTGGTTCCTAGTAAATAAACTTTCAAAAGATTTAATGATGACCTACACTTTTGGTTCTCACTAAAAATTTTGGCATATCTTTAGCAGAAAACAACATGTCATCATTAAAAGTAAACGGCAACATTTAAAAGTTGTCACTAAAAACATGTTTAGTGTAACACCCCAAAATTTAATTAAGGTGTTAATAATGTATTTAGACTAATTAAGAATAATTATTATGGAATAATTAGGTAAGCTATATGAATGAAAATTTACAGAGAAATAAGTTATTGATATGGGTTTAAGATTTCAATTAGATTAAAGCTTAATTTGGGCCCAAAATTTATTTGAATAAGCCATGGGTAAGGATTTATGGAGGCCCAATGATTTTAGGTGCAAGCCCAACTTATGAAATAAGGCCCAACAAGAATGAAAATCTGAACCCACAAGGAATTGGGCCATTGGGTCAGCACATCCCACTTATAGAATTAAGTTTTCTGTAGCCCATTTCAATTAGTGCCAGCCCACATGAAATAATAAGCCCAATTGGACCTTGGACTGATGGGTCAACCTATTTTTCATTAAAAACCCTAAGGGTTTAGCAGCCTCTCTCCCCATTGAGCAGAAAACACAAAAGGCAAGGAAGAAAATTCGGAGGTTTAAGGGAGGCTAGGGTTCTACCAACATGGGAGCTCCATTTTTGACTCCTAGAGGATGATTTATGTAACAGCCAAGAAAAGAAAAGAAAAGAGAAAAGAAAAGGAAAAGAGAAAGATGAAAATTTTTGAAGAAAGCTGAAAATTTTCTAAGTCTTCTCGCCATAGCGAGAAATGGCATCACCATAGCGAGAATGCCCTCTCGTCGTAGCGAAAATGCTCCTAGCTATAGCGAGTGCGGCATTCCATACAAAAACCAGGGAGTTGCTCGCCGTAGCGACGCTATAGCAAAGGCAGAGGTCTGGAACAGGCCCGAGCTCGCCGTAGCGACGCCATAGCGAAGGTAGAGATCTGGAACAGACACGAGCTCGCCGTAGCGAGGGCAATGGCTCGCTATAGCTAGAGCGGTCCAGAAAAGCGAGAAAAAGAGAATTTGACCTTTTAAAAGCTTCCAAATCTCTTCTTTCTTCTTCTAACCGACTCAAGCTCGCTTTAGAAGAAAGAAAAGGGCGGAGGAGAGAGAGAGGAGCTGAGGAGAAGAAGAAAGGACAAGAAAGGTAAGGATTCTCATAGCTTTTCTCTTTACATGTTGCCCTTCTCCCCTTCCCCTCTCTTTCCACGGTTTAGATAGCAAAGATGGTTAGGTCTTGAGTTTGGTTCAGAGGAGAGAGAGTGGGAAACCACTCTTGAGAGAGGTTAGAAGTTATGTAGTCTTCTCTTTCTTGCTTTCCTTCTTAAGAGCTTGAGAAATTGAGACAAGAGAGAGGAAAACTAATGGATTCTAGTGAGAGAAAGAAATCTAGTTTAAGAAGCTCAATAGGACTGATTAAGAAGAGATCCCTAGCTTAAGAATTAAGTATTAAGGAATTAATTCCATGCTTCTTGTGTGGTTAGGCTCAAGAGGAGCTCTCCCATCTAGAAATGGTTGTGAAATCCACAAGGGAGGAGACAAGTTGCAAGAGAAAGTTGTGCCTAGCTAATAAGGTAGTTCTCTCCACCTTCTTTCATGCATAATTGTGTGTTTACATTGTCTTACTTGTATGTATGTATGATATGAGTTATGAAAAGTGTGTTAGCATGATGATATGTTATGAAGTGAAATGATGATTTATGTGATTTGTTTTGGTTTGCTTGAGTAATGGAAAAGCCAATAACCCTATAGCCAAGGTGAGAATGAGCCAAACCCTCCAGTTGGTTGAGACAAGAGTAAAGAGTCTTCCAAAAGTGAGGTTGACTCCCAAAAAGTAAGGGTTGAGTCTAAGGACCTCTTAAGAATGGGTAAGGCAAGTCCAAAAGCCACAAGTGAGTGGGTGAGGCTAATCCAAGTACTTAGCAAGCTTCTAAATGTTATGTATGGCCTACTCACATGTTGAGAATGTTTTTCCTTTATGTATGGCCAATTCACATGTTTTAAACGCTTTCATCATGGTTTTATACGCTAACATGCCATACATGCATGGTGAGACTTGTTGCATGCTATATATGTGTGATTGAATGAGAGTTAAACTACTGGGATTCTCCGAATCTCACCCTCCCTCTCCACCATCCAAACATGCCAGGTGGACCAAGTGAGGTAAGAGATGGGAACCATCATCAAGCATGAGGCTAGGGAGACTACAGAAAAGTGTAAAGGAATTTCTTGTAAATACATTGTACATGAGACAAGTGATGTAAAGTAATGATGTAACCTTTATGAATGATTGTAAGCTAATGCATGTATGACGAATGTATGAGAATGAGGCCTATTATGAATGAAGAGGCAATTTTGATGTGAAATGCTCAATGTTAGTATAGGCTATATGGGTGCATAAGTGGGCATGGGATAGTGAATTTTCCCAATCTGGGTTGTTAGACACTTGAGCCATGATTGATGACCCCTATAGATGCCTTCTCATGTGTTCAAGGAATCTTAGAGGTAGAAGAACTAAGATTGGACCCCCATGAGCCCCATTTTTAGCCAAGAAAGTGGCTTTTTGCACATGATGTCAAAGGTTAACCATATGACCTCTTCTTGTTCTGAAATTTGACATGTCACTAGATCATGTTTAGAGCTTTTTGGGAAGCTAGAGTTCATGTCATTTAGAGGTCTATAGCATTTTCTATGATTTTTCAAAGTTGACATCAGAAATTCGGATTTCAGAAAACACTGTTCATTTGGTCAGTTTAGTAATTGTGTCATCCGAGGGGCAAACGTAGTCCAATGGCTACGAAATTTTATACACAGAAACTAGATGGTCACAGTGACTTGTAGGAACTAGAAGCACCTCATTTAGAGGTCTAGAGAGGAAGATATGCAATTTCGAAGTTCCTACCCAGAATCAGACACCCAACCAGACCCGAAGTACTGTTTCATCGGTTTTCGGGAAATTGGCTTGGTGAACTGATCTGGAGATATTTTTTTCCTCTAGCTAACATCCACATATTTCTATAGAGATATCGTTTGCAAGCATTGGATTTTTGTCGAATTAGTTAGATATTTTCAAAGTCCATATCAGTAAACTGTGACAGAAAAAGGGCCCCCTCTGACTAGTGGACGATTTCGGATGTCAAACGCATGATATGTGAGATACTGAGACTTCTAAGTGTTTTTATCATGAAGTAGACGTCTCAAGCTTTCTAGAATGACCAATATCATATAGTTACGATTTTTCTGTATTTAGTTATGGATTTTCAAACTTAGCCCAGAAATGAAGCAAAATCTGCCAAGAACGAAAATGCATGTCTCATATCCCTTTTTGCTTTCCATGAGTTTAAAGCATATGTTTGGGATTGAAATAAGTCTTAATAGTGAAATTAAGCATGAGGATACATAGAGAGAGCTCATCCGGTCCATGTGACTCTAAAGTAAGTCTCTACCCATTCATAATGCCATAGAGAAGAAGCACCAAGGTAGAGTAAATTATCTCCCTTGTATGCTTAGCATATGTATATGAGTATGTAAGGCATGATGGGTATGAGCTAGAAAGTAAGGTGTTTCAATTTAGCCAAGGTGAGTTATATATAACTTGACCCTCTCATCCCCCTCTTCATTTTGGTCCGATTAATTTCTGGGTTTAAGTATTTTCATCTCCTTCTCAAATTTAAAATTTGGTGTTGGGTGATTCCTTGCAAGATTTTCGGACTTAGAGGTTAGAGGGAGGATTAGGTAAGCTTTTCCCTTCCATTTTGTGTATCACATTGCTAGAAAATGCTCCTAAGGATGCATTATCATAATGGGTTCTGTTATTGTGTGAAATTACAAGGGGATAATGGTGGAAAACCCAATTTTCTGGGCTTGATGATTGAAATGCGAATTTTGGTGAGTCCATGGTGGATTTTCGGAGGTGAGGCTATGGCTGTTGTTAAGTGAGTATATCCTTCCCATTTTGATGCATTTTCTGTTAGTTTGAAATCCCTATAGTTGACCTATGATATGGGCTTTAGTTTCATGTGAAATTACCCAGAAATTGGAGTCAACTATGACAATTTTTGGTGTGGGAAAGTTGGGATCTGAAATTAAATTCCTTGGTAATTAGGTGAGTAACTTCTAGTCTATCATTAGTAGTTCAACTCTTTGGATATTTGATTGTGATTAGAAATGATGATAATTATGCTTGTTATAGGCTTGGTGTGCATTTGGATTATTATGGTAGCTAGGGAAAGAGTAATTGGCTTCATTGAGGTAACTGGGGTTATTCTTCACTTCCATGTATATGTTCATGTTGATATGATATTGTTTGCACATATATGGTTTTGAAATGTTAAATGATTGGTTGACTACTTGAATTGTTATTGTGATTGGACCTTGTGAGTCCATGGTAGAGCTGTGGTGCGGCTGCCACCCGTGCATGTGCTTTGATCGGGCACTGGGTTGTGATCAGACCACAGATGCACTGAGCCCTGGTTGTGCTCATTATGGAGTAGGTGCCGTGGACGGACCTCTCCCGGTGTTATTGGCCATTAACATGTTGTGTATGACTGCTGATATGGGACAGTAGTTCTTTGTAGTTCAACTAGTTCATTTGCAAATTGAATTGATGATTTTGTATTGATGACATGAAATTGCATTGGATTGATTAACTTGTACATATATATGGAATCTGCCCTTTTGTTACTGAGATTGTATATCTCACCCCGTTATGGGCTAACATTTTTAGGGACCGGACCTCTTAGTGGCAAGGAGAAAATTAATGGGAGTTTGCTAAATGGTTTGGTAGCACATCGGTTTAGGAGCTTTGACAAAATGTATTGTAACTAAATTGCTAGTTTTGTATCATTGCTGCATTGCATCATGAGTTGCCAAGTATAGGGATTGTATATGTAATTTGATTATCATGGGATTGAACATTTTGATTGTAATTGGCTAATAATGGATAAGTGATTCGATTTTATATGAACATTAAGCATTGACCCCATGCACCTTGTGACCATAATACATTTACTGTCATTTATTCTTAAATTTGCTGATATAAGCTAGTTGGGCAAGTAGGAAATAGTATCTAAGTTTTGCAATGGTAATGGAGGGATTGATGGGTAAATAGGATAGATAAATACCATTTGAGTCATATAAAATGAGAGAAAGAGGTCCTAGAGTGCTCCTAGGGTGAGGATTAGAGTGTGTGGGACGAAACTTGGGTAATGTAGTCACAGGAGGGAGTCTCGCCGTGGCCAAGAGGGCTTCGCCGTGGCCAAATAAGTGACAGTAGCAAGGAGCGCCGCGGCCTGATAAATCGCACCGCGGCGCAAAGGGGGAAAAATTGCCTAAAAGCTGACAGAATGAAAATGCGCCGAGGCGCAAATATATTGCGCCGAGGCGGAGTTGACAGAATGGAAATGTGCCGAGGCGCAAATATATTGCGCCGAGGCGGAGCTGACAGAATGGAAACTCACTGAGGTGTAAATATATTGCGCCGAGGCGAGAATCGTGGGGTTGAGAAAAGTAGTTCCAGGAGGCATTTCCACCGTGGCGCTATGAAGGTTAGCCGTGGCGCAAGTCCCTAAACTCCTATTTTGAGCCTAGAAATCCCAATTTCTTCAATGGTAATGATAAGAAATGATATAGGAACACTTGTGAGAGGTTATTGGGTATTGAAACTGATGGACGAATGAATCATAAACCCCTTATGATAGTAGGATTTCTTTTATACAAATTTTTTTTTGTTTGTGGTGGTATGGTGACGACCCTAATATCAAGGTTCAAATTTTTCCATATTTTCACAATGTGATGAATTGTAACAACTTCAAACCTTGATAATTAATGATTAATCGTATATTTAACTATAGTTACAATGATAGGAAAGTAGGGTTGTCACATTTAGTGATAACTTTTAGATGTCACTACTAAAAGTTTTGACATCAAAATTTGTTGTGTGTCAAGAAAAAATTTTCAAAGCTTTAGTGGCAATATTTGGTTGGCCCTAAAACTATTTTAATAGTGACTTATCTTGAGTCACCACTAAAAGGTATTATGTGGCAACATTTTTGTCATAGCAAGAAACTTTTAATAGAAATTTTTTTGTATTGTCACTATAAGTTTTAAGAAAATAAAATATACCTTTTTAGTGATGGTTTTTACTAGTGACATAAAATAGTCACTGTTAAAAATTTACTTTTAGCGATAACTTTTTTTTAGTCATTGTTAAAAGTTGTTGCTAAAAACATTTTTTTATAGTTATATAAGGTCAAATGATAGATTATTTTGCTGAAATTTAGTTTGTAATTAGGTAACATATAGAGCATGTTTTATGAAAAATTTGGTGAATTTTGAAAAAGGTTTGAAGGTCTGAACCATAGCTTAAAGTTACCATATTTTTCAAGATGCTGAAGATTCAAAATAATGTATCACATGATCCCCCAAAATGTGAAATCACATGGTCATATGAGGTCAAACAATGCTCTACATAGTCATGTTTTTATAGACCTTTTAGATAATGTTGCACACATCCTACCATGTGATTGAGTGAAAGGAAGGGTAAGTTTTCGTAAAGTTGTTTCCTTTTGATTCGTGTGTGTATGTCTTCTGTAGGCATCAACTTGAGACATTAAAGTTGTACTTAAGTGCAATGATGTCTAATAAGTCTTCCCTAACTAGGCTTTTCAAAATATGTTTGAGTGTAGGCAATTATATATCTACCAAATAGTCAAAATTCCTTCATATTTCACCTAATTAAGTAATCAAACTAATGTAATCTTATTTTTAGTCAACTATAACTAAGCTAATGAACCCTAGTCACAACATTTTATAGGGTTCATAATATAAAGAAATGAAGGCCAAAAGGACTAGAGTTGAAATTATAAATGGGGAAAATGTTGAAATTTCACTTTTTACAATAAAAACTAATGTTGTTAAATTTGTGTAGTTGCAGAAAAAAGCATTGCCATAGCTACGATAGGTCATTTTTTATGTAGCTAGGAAAGTAAATCTTGGGCAACTATGATACATAGCATTTAAAGGCTATATGTTATAACTTACTCTACTTAGCCATTTTCATATCATCTATTGTCAAATACAAATAAATTAACTGCAACAATACTTTTAACTGTGATTTTTAGTCATTCAATATCTCACATGAGCCTGTGAGGATTGAAAATAACGTTTCTTTCCATTTCTATTCATAACTTTCATACACATATTTGTGTGTTGACCCATATGATTATAATACTGGTCTCATTTGCATAATGGAGCAATAGTCTATTTTGACCTTTTTGACACATTAAGGTCCTAAATTAAAAAATTCATAATATTAGCTACATAGTTCTAATTTATGCAAATTAGGTGTCTGCATAAAGCTTATGATCTGAACTTTACACTGTAAAAATTTTAAGTTAAAATGAATTCTTTTGACTCCTCAGAAGTCACAAAATCCTAGAGTCAAACAATATAAATAGTAACTAATATTTGACAATTTCTTAGGGCCAACTTTGAAAATTTACTAAATATTTTATAGAACTCAAAAAATGCAAGCTTTGGCTTATTTGAAAGTCTATATGTCCCCGAATATTTTACACATTCACTATATATATAAGTTTATTCATGGCAAAAATTAAGGTAACTAAACCTTTAGTAATAGAAATTGCTATTACTAAAAGTGCAAATGGTTCCATAATGCTCATACATGGATTTTCTCCATTCTAACTCTCAAATGCATACATAATTAATTTGTTACAATCAAGATAACATATAGATAAGAACAAAGTCCACAGAATCATTCATTTGATCATTTTGACCCTAGAACACCTATTAATGTCCAAACTTTACAAATTCATAACTTGAATCACATAACTCTTCCAAATTTCAGCCACAAACTAGATCATTTGGATTGTTAAAGGTAAAGTTACATTTTATGGCTTATTTGGACTAAATTTTTATTTCAGAGTGATCCAATTGAGCTTTAAAGTGTAATCTCTTCCTTTAAGCAAGACTTAATCCTTTCATACTTCATTTCCATAGGGGTCAATACAAGAAATATGGTTGGCTTCTAAAAAATCACTTTCTTACATGTAACTTTGGACATAGTACTCATGATACATCGCAAAGCAAATAGAGTTCCAAATGCACATTTGTACATTATGTTGGCATAATTCCATGGTCTTATGTTTAGACATGACTTTTTATTACAACTCATCATCATATACCTCATTGTTTAATACTAATTTGTCTCATAATATACATCAAGCAAATGTATACATCAAAAGCTTTCTAATGTGCTCTCTAAGCACTAAGTCTTCTTGGTTTCCTTCTCTTTACTAATGATACCTGTCATGGTTAGTGGGAGATAAAGGGAATGAGATTCTTAGGAGAATCATAGTAGCTAAACTCATTGTAAATCAATGCACACAATGGATGATGATGATGAAATGTAAGTGTGTAGGTTTTATATATGAAAGTAATTCAAACATGAAATTGGCATGAAACTTTGGTACTCATATAGCCATAGCATGGAAACATACTACCTAGGCTCATCTCTGGGCTAGAGAAGAATTACGGTGTTCAATTCCCTACCACCCCATGCTTAGAGCCAAGCTTACTCATATATGTATGCAAATTCACACTAAAGAAACATAACTCATATGATCATCAAGTAACCCACACATATAAGCATTTTAACTCAAGTGCATCTATACGTATGAAAGAAAGAAAGAGTATGCTACCTTTGGATACTAGGAACCTTGATGCACCACTAACCCGTTTCTTCCTTTCCTCTTTTGCCTTGGTCCTTCTTGAGTTCACACACACACAAGGTGTGATTGCACTAGCTTGGCCTAAATACCTAAATTTAGATACAAAGCAACTCATTGGAACCTATTTTAACTCATTTCATTATTACATAGGCCTAATAAAACTTAAACATAAACTTAAGCTACTTTAAGTGCCTTAAGAGGAAGCTCTCATAATTCAATCTCTAAGCCTTAAGATCTCACTTTACATGAGCCATTTAACTCTAGTGGAATTCATTAAGGCCATCATATGCAAGTTCAAACATATCTACCATTAGGTTGCTTTATTATGTCCTTTTTGAACCTTAAATTTTCACTTATCAAAATAGGGCTTGTAAATTCATTCCAATAGTTCTGTTAGTGTTCATGACTCATATCTAGATTATTTATAACCTTAGAATCCATGAAACACTTCCTCAAGTGCTTCTTTTATCATATCTTAACCCCAAGAAACTCATATCATAGCATTCAAGTAATAAACACCAGACTTGCACACAAAGTGTAGCATATGGACCGAAATCACATAAACAAACCCACACGGTTCAATCCCACTTTGGTTTAATCAATTTTATCCATATAACATCCATAAAACATTCATTCAAAGCAAGAATATCATTACATAAGCTCTTGAGGTCCATTTTGCACTACTTGAACTTTTCACACAATTTACTTGCACATACAACACATAACAATGGGAAGCACACTACTAAGAACCTCTAGCTCAGTATTAAATCACTTCCAAAGCCCATGAATTGATCCTCAACTCCTCTTAGACCATAAAATATTAAAACATATCAGATTCATAGCCATTTAGGTCAAGAAACTCGGGTTTGAAGGTTTGGAACACATATCAGAATTTTTGTCACGAGTTCCAATTTTCAGTTTTCTGGGCAGATTTTGAAAAATCATAATTAATTTTAGAAAAATAAAAATGAGACAAATAATAGCTTTCCAAAAATATTTGTATGTCTACTATAAGTTAAAAATAATTCCAGGTATGAAACACCCAGATGGACTGTGTTTGACAACTGAAAGTTATGAAAGGTCTGGCTGCCCTTGAGTTCTACTACAGCTTACTGATATGGATTTCAAAAATTCATAACTAATTCCAAAAAACTCCCTCAAGTAAACTATACCAATCTAGAAAGCTACAGATGTCTACATTAAGGAAAAAATAGCCCCAGACCCAGAAAATGACATTAAACTGGAGAAACTCGATGGAACAGTGCTGAGGGTCCTGCTGCATCACTAACAGTGAGTTCTAACTTTAAAAATTCATTTCTCTCTCTCTAGGCCTCCAAATGAGGTTCTTCTAGTTGCTATAGCTCACTGTGCATGTCTAGTTTCTCGAAGTAAAATTTAAGGACCATTGGATCTCATTTGCCCCATGTTTGATACAAATGTATTTTCAGACCAAAGCTACAGTACACTGACCAAAATCAGAAAAGTTCCTAACTTCAAAAATTCACCAAATATTCCCTAGACCTCCAAAAATTATGCACTTTAGCTTTCCAAAAATATATAGATAAGCTCTACATGCATGCTAAATTTCATGAGGAAATTTGTCCATTTGATCAGTTTGTGACATAGGGTTGCAAAATACCCTTTTTAAGCTTCATATGGGGTCTCAAGGGGTCCATTTTTGCTTCTTCTCATTCTATGGCCACATGAGCATGTGGGAAAGCATTAAAACACTCTATCAAACATATCTCAAAGGGCTAATAACCAAGATTCCATAATCTCACTCATCCACACCAAGATATACAAAAGAGCCATACTTGTATAACTTGGCATATCTAAGTCAAATTCATGAAATATCATTCACATGGGTCTAGTTCTCATACAGATACAATATACCCATACTTTTACAAATATTCATAAGCTCATACGTCATATACATTATAGAGATACATCATGTGACAACCGTATGACTATAATACAAATATTTTACAACTCCATTGCTAATTTTCTTGCTTCCAAGTGTGGTGGCTCCCATTTCCTTTCTCTCTTGATCCACCTAGGCATATTAAGTAATGGGGAGGGAAGAGTGAGATTCTAGGAATCCCAATAGCTCATCTCCCTTTCAAACACACATACTTGATGCAAGTTTCAAGTCTAGATACATGTATGCCAACATGAAATTCTCAGTCATACATAAAGTATTCTCTTCGTTCATAAGGACATAAATAACATACATAAACTTGCTAAAGCATTGGTTTAGCCTCACACACTCTCTTTGGGACTTTTGGAATTACCTCACCCATTTTCAAGGGACTTTTGACTAAGCCTCACTCTTGCTAGAGACTTTTAGCTTTGTCTCACCTAACCTTAGGGACTCTTGGCTCATCCTCACCCTAACTAAGGGACTTTTGGCTTCACCAAGCTCAAGCAAACCAAAGGCATTCATCAAGCATAATTTTAATACATAAGCAAAGCATCAAGACACCATGGCATGTGAATTCTTACTAGAAACATATTTCATGACTTTAAACATACACATACACATTCAAGACAAGAAAAACATTCAAGCATGCATGAAAAAAGGAGAAGAGAGCTACCTTGTTATCTATGCAAGCTTTACTTTGTCTTACTCCTTCCTTTTTTTGGTTCCACAAGAACACTTAGGTAGGGTTGGTTTCCTTGGCCTAAACATCATGAATAACACTCAATTATATTCTTGAAACAAGCTAAAGCATTCAATTTACTCTCAAGAACATACTTGGTTCTATAAGTCACATAATGGCTCCATAAATGGCCTATTGAAGCAACCATCATGATTCAAGTTCTTGACTCTATTCTCTTCTCATTTCTATGCCTCTTGATCTCATTTAAGGTCCTTAGAGCCATTACATATTCATTTACAAAAGCCTAAACACAAGTTGCTTCATAAGGTCACATTATGGAAGCCATTGCCTCATCTCCCAATCCATGGCTTCTAAATTTGTTTCAAGGGTTCCTCCCACCTTCTACCATCATAAGAAGTCCCATTCTAGGTTTAGAACAAATTAAAACACTCCCTAGGTGACCAGACCTTGTACGACCGAGATATACATCATGAAAAGAGCCCTTGAACTTTGCTTTGTTTTCTTGGAAGGAATGTCACATATGTAACTTCCTAAGGGTCTAAGGGACTCAAACCATGTCTTACATAAGCTAGAATACCTCTAGGAAAAATCAGATTTCATCACTTATTTCAAAACCCCAAGTTGTGCCAACTTGAATTTTAAGGTTCCCTTTTTGTTTCCACTTGTCTATTCTAAATTCCCATACTCTAAATCACTTGTTCTTCCCTTGATATAGTTAAAATTCAACTCCCTTTGGATGGGCTCTAGGTTGCACGAAATTCATATGGAGGAGAACAAGCAAGAAGTGCAAGAAAAGCCATGGAAAGGAATGGGAACCTACCTTAAATTCTTGCTCTTCCAAGTGGCTTCCTCTTGCACCCAAGCCTTCCCTCCAATCCTAACTTCTCCTTGCTGGACCAGAACCAAAATAGCATCAAAATACATTCTAAACCCATAGAAATATGGAGGAGAAGGAGGGGAATATTTATTGTAAAGACAAAAGGAAGAAAATACACCCTTTCATACCTATTCAAGGCTTCTTCTTCTCCTTTGTTGTTTCTCCTTCCATATGATGCCTTGGCTGGAGCTTTTAGCAGTTTTAAAAATGGGTAAAATATTGGTGCAGCTTGGGGAGGGCTGGAATGTGTTTTAAGAGAGCAAAAAGCAACTTTTCCTTTTTGTATTTTAGTCCATATTCTTGGCTTTTTCATTTTAGGCCCATTTCAACTCCTTTTTGAAATCCGTCTTTTCCATCATAATATTTAGGCTTTCTAACTTATAAAATGCCTTTGAAACCATTCAAATTGGATTTAAAACTATTTTGAATTGTTCAGTCAAAGTTTTGGTTAATTTTTGCTGAACTCGCTCACCGAAGGGGTTTCAACTGCTCTAGGGATTTCCATGATTTTCAGGGCCTCTAAGAACCCCAGAAAGCTTAAATTTTTCATTTAAAAAGCCCTCTTGTGAGTTTTCAAAATTTTCAAAAATTACAAAAATACCCCTACATTTTTCAGCAAATTTTCTGAGTTTCTTTAGCTCTGGTTTTTGGGCATCTTAAACCTCAAATCCTCATTTTCTACTATTTAGAATTTGATCCTAATTTTAGTTGGCATCAAACTTCTCTATCCAGGGGACTTCCTTTGGAAACTGACTCATTTTCATCGTTTTCCGAAAAATCAGACATTACATCTTCCCTTTCATGGCTAAGGCACATGCACGCACATCATACCTTTAATTTTTGCCATTTTCATGGGGAATTTGGAGGATATGAAATATCTAGGACTCATTTCTAGTTCAAATATGGCCTTAGAGAATTCAAATAATCTTCTTAGGGTTTTACATCTTCCATAGTTCATTTAGAACCCCAAGTGGCCCTATCTTGTTTTTTATGGCTTTCCTTACAATTCTTTTGGCATAGTCTTATTCTCCTCCCTTCTAAACCTTTGTTTCTATCAAGTTTTTATCAAACACAAGCTTGCTTCTCTCCCATTCTCTTTTAGCTAAAATGTAGGAAAATAAGAAGACTCATGAGATAGCCAATTCCTAGCTTATATTATACCTTATTTAGAAGCTTGTTGAATGGTGATTCTTGTGCTATAATTGGTTGCTTCACATTTCCTCTTATCCTCAAGTGGCTAGCCACTAAAGTTAGCCTTTCAAGAAACTAAAATGAGCTTGAAGAAGAGAAGAGACTTTCTAATTAGCATGTAGCAAAATTATGCATGCTTGTATACTTATATGGCTATATTTTTCCTTCTCTCTCTTCTTCATGCCATATGAGACCTGAACTAGAGCTGTGCTATATTAGTTTCAAGGAAGAGAGGATGATGGTGTGGTGATATAGGGAGATAAGAAGATTTTTACAATAATTTAAAGAATACTTATTAGTCCCTTCGCTTAAAATCTTCTGTTTAAGCCTATTTTTCATTCTTTTCAAAAATAGTCTTTTTCACATTAAAATTTAGGCTCTTAACTTTATTGAAAACATTTGTTTAGAGGATTTAGGGACTTAAAAGAATCTAGACAAGTCTTGTCAAAAATATCGCTACTAGGAAGCCTAATTTGTATATTGTCAAGGATTTAACTGTTCTGACCCCATCTGATCAATCTACTAATCTTATTTTATCATATTATAATGAGGAATATGAGTATCACATGTTAAGTTTCATTCTTTTTAAATCTATAGTTTTTTTCAATTTTCAGTTTCACTGGCCTTATTCTTCCTATTTAATAGTTTTTATTATTTTAACCCTTTCCTTTCATTTTATTCGGGCCTCTAGTCCCCTAATATCACATTTATTTTCTTCCTTTTTAATATCTAGAAATTTGGAAAATACTCGGTATGACATTATCTTAAGCGTCCTAAATTAGAGAGAGAGTTTAATAAAGTCCTGAAAGGCTATTGAAGTATTATTTACGGGTATGAGAAGTTGTTGATGCTAAGAATGGCCAAGAGCAGAGCTAGATTGCAAATTTGTAGTCTCTTGTGATTCTTTCTCACTTTCTCTAGTTTATTTTCTATTTGTCTTTTTCACTTTATTGTATTAATTGTGTTAGATCTATATTATTATGAGATTTTTATGATGATATACCGATATTCGTTACTCAAATTTGAATGTACATTTGATGAGCTTATTGCCTTCATATGATTATTGTTCATTTTTTATTATGTATTGTGATCCCACTTGATTTTGAGGACAGGTTGAGTTTTGATGGTATTTAGGATAGGCAATTAATTATATGATTGTGTCTGAGTGTAGTGTGATTTTGAGGGACACCTTGTATTAAGATGAATTATGATGTCATATATACCATAACTAGGGAGTCTTTTTGTAAAAAGCTATTTCTAAAAGGCAAACTTTCAAGTGCTTAATTCTAACAAAATATCATGCGAACATACTTAATTCAATCCTCAATTACTTAAAATTTAGAATAAATTAAAACTTTTGGAAAAGACTCATTAAACTAATACTTAACCTTAATAACAAGGGATCTTAGGTATACTAGCTAGATAGAAAAGCTTTTAAGTTATTTATGAACACTTGCTAGTCATAAAAGATTTTAGGTTATTTATGGACACTAGCTAGCTAGAAAGGATGAAACTATTAAGAACTAGCTTAAGGTTATTCTAAGTATAACATAGGCTAAGAGGTAAAAGTGAAAAGAACTTCCCATAAAGCATCTATCTAGATTAGTGTATATGGCACTTCATGGTTTATGGTTAAAAGGGCATAATGTGCTATAGATATTAACATCTACTAGCAAAATTTTTGCACATCTAAGAATGAATTATGTGGCTATAAAATCCTAAGGTAAAGCATAAAGAATTATGACACTAAGTTCTAACTTAAGGTTATCAATTCCCTAACACAAGAAATGGTATAAGTGATGGCTAAAAAAATAAAGTGAACTCATAATTATCTGCCTTTTAAAAGTTGTGACCTTTTTACCAAACACTCATTACTGAAGGATATCACTAGGGACTAGGGATTTTTACAAAATTTAAGTTACAACAAGAGACAATTTTCAACATTTACACCACTAGTGTAGAAAATTCTACACTAAGCAATCCTTTTAAAAACTAGTTTCTTAACTACTAGAGGACTTATAAGGTACCAATTCAAGCTTCTCATGTGAGCTACCTTTGGCCCTCTCCCTAACCATTGTTAAATGCACAATTTAACCATAAAATTGCTTCTGCAATAGTGACCAAAAGCAAAAAAAAAAGCATGACACTCCCATGATAGAAGTTCCACTTCTAAACACTAAAAGTAAAATTTTAACTCTCCTTATTCATCTAGATAGAAGCCTAAGCTTCCTTCTTCCATTAACACTAAGAACAATTTCAAACAACCATATTACCTTAAACTCTAGGTAAAATAGCCTTTAAAACATAGCAACATAGGGCAAGATAGTAGTTACCTCATGCTAACAAAATTCACTTCTAAGAATTATCAAGTGGCAAATCAAAATCCAATATACACCTTCTAAATTCTTTTAAACACTTTAAACAAATTTTAAAAACATATTTAAACTTGTCTAAACATCTAAACCAACCTAAAAATGGATGGAACATGAAGTGACCGCCTCAAACCCTAAATCTATAAAGAAACCTACAGTGTTAAAATTCCAAATCCTCAACTAATTGGATACTACATACCTAAAATTGGCAAATGGGATCCAATAGACTCCAAACCTATTCTAACAACTTTTAAATACCAAAGCACACTTGCCTAATGCCTAGCATCTTCAAAAACATTAAGTATGGTCAAAGTGATTGTGAGAAACCCTTATAACATGACTTAAGCTTAATTAAACATAGGAAGCTCAAACAAGTGAGATGTAAAGTATAAATGCTATAACATAAGGCCTCCAAGCTCAAAACAACTAACACAATTATATTAATGCCATAATGCCTACAAAACAATTAACACTTGCAAGGTAAAACTTGATTCTTAAATAAACCTTACATATATGTGGTAAATAAATTTATGTTTACTCGCAGTTATTGAACTGGACAAGATTAATGATTTTCGCTAGTTTGTAGTATAATGCCTATTAGGTCATCTCCCACGGAGCTTTTAATTAAATCAATTAGTTTAGAAATGAAAAAATTATAATTATGGTAATTGGGGGTTTGAATATGAAGTCACACTAATTAAATTGAATAGTAAATCAATGAACAAAAACAAAACAAAATGAAATTTAATTAGAATGATGTGTAACCAATCCAGAATTCTTCTCTTGATAGTTCTCTATCCTTGTCACTTAAAAATACCTCTGGTTTGATTTTTAATCCTTTGATTATTTCAATTAATGTTCTTGAACTACCGTTCAGGATTTTAATTGGTTCATATTGCTAATCAAAATGCAACTGTGCTTCTGTTAACAAAACGAAGCCAAAATATTTCATACTTGACTAGAGACACACGTAGAATCCTAACGTGGTTCAAAATGAATTTATTTGATTAATCAACTGATTAAATCAAAATACGTTCTTAGATAAATCAAACTAATTAGAATTCATGTAACAAAAATCATTTAACCATAATAATATAAATTATATGAAAACAAAGAGAATAAAAATAAAATACATTTTGAAATCAAAATTCAAACCAGAGTTCTATATAAACATGGACTCAAGTTTCCTATCAGGTTTAAACTTTGGATTGATCACCAAGAAAATTAGAAAGACATGGGAGAAGATGAAAATAAGAATAAGAATTAGAGAAGATGGAGTGTGTTCTATGTTGACGTCTTCTCCTCCTTAAATAGGCGAAGTTGCCTTATCCTATAAGAAATCTAATACTAATTTTGAAGCTAATCTTGAAATAATATCCAAATCTTTTTAGGACTTAATAAGATAATATCCAAATTCTTGTAAGAGTCTTCTAACCCAACCCTTTTAAGAATCTTCTATCCTGTAAAATACAATTAAAAAATAATTGAGCCTCTATTGGATAAATATAATAAAAATGCAATTAAAGTCCATTAATCTAAATTAAGCCCACTGAATATAAAATAAGCTTAAAGTCATCAAATTAGCCATAATAAGTTATTATTAAGACTAATAATAATTTATTATTAAGACTAAATATGAGGAATATAAAATATAATAATATAGAAATATCAAATTCCCCTACACTTAGGCTTTTGCACTCTTGGGCAAAATAAAAAAAATAAAAAAGGAAAACAAAACTGAAATACAAAACTATTAAGCTAAACACAATTCAAGCTTTTTAGATATTCATTAGTCAAAGGTAATCTTTCTTGCTAATCGAGGATGAACAAGTAGTATGGCACTTCTAATTGATAAAAAAAATGAATTAAAGTGGTAGCTCCTCACTGGTTATATGTTTACACTCAATTCTCTTAAGTGTTTAGGTTAAATGTTTCTCTCAAATTTAACCTTTCACAATAATACTACCATAAGCTTGTATATCTTCTCAATCTCCACTAACTATGTCATAAGCAATACATAAATTAAAAGGACTTTTATTCAAGATTGGGATGGGGTTAAGGTACGAAACAAATGGTAAACAAAAGAATTAAGAGACACAACAAGAGACAAAGCGGACACTTAAAATCATTAAGAGCAATAAAAAAAGAACATAAAATGAAATAGATGTACATCTCAAGGTTTCATTTACTGTAAGCCAATACATGTTCAATAAAAATCAAAGTAATTTTCTTTCCTCAATTTTTTTCTCATTTTTTTCATAAATATTTTTTTTCTTTTTTTTCTTTTCCTTTTTTCAAAACGATTTTTTTTCTTTTTATGCTTTTTTTTGTTTTTTTAAAATATCTTTAGAGAGACCAAATTAATTAACTCAAAATTGATGCAAAATTGCACTACACATCCATTCACACTATGAAGATATAATGTTCTTAATAATCAAAAGTATCCTAAACAAGGTGGAAAAAATAATTTTTTTTCATAGGCTAAAGGGTTAAAAAAGAAAACATAAAAGGCTTAAAAAGGAAACAAAAAAAAGGATAAAACATAGGTGGGATAACTATTTGGCTCTAGCTACAATAAAAGAAAAGAAGAAAGAATGCCTTAATCATCTTTATGAATGTTTGTACAAATGTAGTTTCAATTAAGAATCAAAATAAGTTCTAGAGTAAAAATTATGATAGGTGAATGCTTTCACAAAAAAGAAACAATATAAGGCCCAAAATTCTAACGGGTTTAAAACTACCACATGAATCCATTGAAATCAAATTCATTGTCAATTTACTTAAACTTTAGAAAACAAGATTGATTCCTAATTATGTTGAAATACTTCCAAACTTAAATTGCTTCAACTTATTTTCTTTTTAAGAAAAATAAAAAAAATTGCAAGAAAAACAAGAAACACAAAAAAAAAAGAAAATTTCTGAAAAAAAAAATAAAAAAGAAAGCTAAATGAGTGATTTCTCCCCCCCACTTAATTTTTACATTGTCCTTAATGTAACAGCAATCTAATTCATCAATTAAAAAGAAGATAAGAAAGAAAAAAAGGAGGGAAAGAAATACAACCGAATGGTTCAAGTGTATGAAGCATTATAAAGATGTAGCTCTTTCACTGCCTACTCTTAAAATCCTTCATAAAAATACTTAAGCCTTTGCCCATTCACCGTGAAGCGCTTGTTGGTTGACTCATTCATAATCTCAACTACACCATAAGAAAAAACATGAGCAACAACAAATGGTCCAATTCATCTAGAACATAACTTATCAGACATTAGCTTTAGGCGAGAATTGTAGAGGAGGACTCTTTCACCAATATGAAACTCTTTTCTTTCAATCATATTATCATGCACAACTTTGGTTTTCTCCTTGTAAATTCTAGAGTTTTCATAGGCTTCCAATTGAATTTCTTTAAGCTCTTGAAGTTGCTATTTTCTTTAACAACCAACTTGAGATAGATCCATATTACACTTTTTTATTGCCCAATATGCTTTATGCTCAACCTCAATTGGTAAGTAACATGCTTTACCAAAAACCAACCTAGAGGATGACATGCCTATAGGAGTTTTGTAGGTAGTATGGTAAGCCAATAGTACATCCTCCAATCTTTTACTTCAATCCTTTTTGGTAAGTTGCACTGTTTTCTCCAGGATTTATTTTATCTCTTTATTTGAAACTTCTACTTGACTGTTCGTTTGTGGATGGTAGGGGGTAGCTGTGATGACCTTAACTTCTAATCATTGTAATCAAGGTTAAATATGTGATTAATAATCAAAATTTGGGGATTTCAAGACATTACGACTAATCACATTCAGAAAATATGAGGAAATTTAAACCTTAATGTTATTAGAGTTATCAAACATATAATTACAAACACTCATGTATATTAGGGAAACAAACATTCATTTATAAGCCTTCGATTATATTACCCATTAATTCCAACTCACAAGGATTTTCTACCAATGTTTCTAAGCCATCCCTTAGGGTTACCATATGAAAAACCAAGATTTCTATGTTAGAATGAAAGTTTGGGACCATTAGCTGCGACTAAATGCCCTTGCACCGCGACCAATTGCTCTTGGGTTCACTTCTTTTCTTCATAAATTTCGTCGCAGCTAGACCTTTGCCGCAGCTAACCTACATGGTGCTGCGAGGAGGAAGCCTCCTGGAACCTACCTCGCTCGCATCTCACTATTGGCCACGACCAATTCTTCCTTTCATCGCTGCTAATTCCTCTTTGGAATGCCTGACACAATTTCACAAAAGTTCGCCGCAGCCAATTCCCATTTAGCTGTGGGGAATTACCCTCTAGAAAACTCCTAATTTTGCCTCTCACATTTTGCCGTGGCTAATTTCATATTTCGCTGTGGCGAATTACTCTCTGGACCTCTCCTTGGGCAATTTCGCCTCTATTGGCCGCGGCGAAGTGCCTTCTGATCCTACAACCCCTAAAATCTTGTCTCATACTCTCCACTCTCTATCTAGGGGCTCTCTAGGGCCACTCTCCCACTTGTTATGAGATTCTAATAGCATCTATTTAGCTGATTTGCCCCAGCCATTATATCATTACCCATCCCACATTTAAAGGTGGATTCTCCTACTCATTCATTGGTCTTATATCAGTAAATTTATAAATTTCTCACAATGGTCATTCAATCATGTTTTCATCAGATAATTCATACATCGCTAGCTCAAATCCACAATTAATATATCACATGATTTCATTACTTAAATAGTCAGTTAAAACATAGGTTTATAAACTATAATAAGTGTCATACACTCATACATCCATCAACAACTAATATAAAGCCTATTTCTCATCGGTTACATTCCATGTTATCAAAATACAAACTCCTACACTTGGCAATACAGATATATAATGATACTATACAGAGGTTAACAAAATTAGCATCTACTCTATTCCACTCAGAACAAGTGTAGCTCCCCACACCAGGCCTCAACTCATGGATGTTCATCCACTTGCTTGCTCTTATCCTTACCTAAAGTACCTTCACCTAAAATATTTAGCCCATGAAACGGGGTGAAATGCAAATCTTAGTAACCAAGGCAAATTCCATTCATATATTCCAGTTTAATTAACATATATGCATGATTTCATATAATCATCAGAAAATATACTAGTCATATCAGTAAATGAAACAATTAGGCTATCATGATTATTATCCCATACTAGCAATCATATTTCTACATGTTAAAGGCCAATAACACTGGGAGAGGCCCGTCCATGGCACCCACTCCTTAATGAACACAACCAGGGTTTAGTGCATCTAGGGTTTGATCATAACCCGGTGCTCGATCGAAGCACATGTATGGGTGGCAGCCGCACCACAGCTCCACCATGGACTCACAAGATCCGAACTCAATACAATAGATAGCCAACCAATTTATTCAGCATTTTCAAGTCATTTATGTACAACAAATATGAAATTAAAGTAGATATATGCATATAATTAATATAGTCCCGGTTACCTCACTTGTAGCCAATCCTCTGAGAGCCAATTGAATGTTACTTCAACCTATGGACACAAAACTAAGCCATTACTATCCTTAATCACAATTTTTATAAACAAACCCATCACTTAAAAAGTTAAGCTATATAGGACTACTCAGAAATACTTACCCAATTACCACTAAAACCAAATTCGGATTTAGTTGAGCCTGCCCAGATACCTTAAAATAACACCTCAAAATTTGAGTAAATTCGCACAAAAACAATACCCATATTTTAAATAAGCTATAAGGGTCTCAAACTAGCAAAGAAAGCATCAAAATGAAGAGTTTATACTTACCTAACAATGCTTTTAGTCCTAACCTACGAAATTTCACCAAGAAAATCCCAAATAACCACATTTCAAATTTTGGGTGTGGTGAAAATACTCCAAATGAAAAACTAATTAGGCCAAAATGAAGAGAAAGAGAAGGGGATTAAGTTATATAACTATTACCTTGGCCGATTTTAAGCTTAGAAGTAAGAAATGGTGGATTTCTTGCCCCAAACCCTAGCCTCCCTTCAAACCTCCGAAAATGGGTTGTGTTTTTGTGTTTCAGCAAAATGGGGAAGGGTTTAAATGTTTAAGGTTTTAGTTAAGTTGAAGTTGGGTCTAATGTGGGTCATGGACTGACCCAAGAGTCCAATGGCAAGTGGGTTCTGATTTAAACCTTGTTAGGCCAGCTTTAAGGTGTTGGGCTGTAGAAATTTAATTCAGCCAGACTAAGTTTTAAGAACTCAATTGATTTGGGTCTACACAAGGGTTATTGGGCCATCACTAGGTGCTCTCTCTTGGGCCAAGTCTCACAATAAAAGGTTGGGTCTGCACCTAAAATTATTGGACCTCCATTAGTCCCTAACCTTACCCTACTTAATTTAATTTGGGCCTAGATAGGGTTTCTAACTCAATTAAATTTCAAACTCATATTAATAATTTATTTCTCTAAAATTTTCATTCACTTAACTTGCCTAATTATCCCATATTAATTATTCTTAATTAACCCAAATTTATGATTAACATCTTAATTAATTTTGGGGTGTTACAGTGGCTACTTTATGGAGCATACCATACTTGTGAAAAAGGGCTTGTATGTTTTTGTTAAAAAAGTAGGAGCCTTGATCACTAATGATTGCTCTAGGTATACTAAACATGCAAAAAATGTGAGATCTAAGAAAGTCAACAACCATAGAAGAGTCATAAGTCCTGGTGGCTTTTGCTTTCACCCACTTTGAAACATAATCAACAGCTAAAAGAATATATATGAAACCAAAAGAAATAGAAAATGGTCCTATGAAGTCAATACCTTAAACATCAAATATCTCACAGAATAACAATGGTTGTTGAGGCATTTCATTCTTATGAGAAATATTACCTGTGTGCTGATATCGTGTACAATTCTTACAAAAAGCATATGCATCCCTAAATAAGGTGGACCAGAATAGTCCAGAGTTTAGAACCTTCCTAGCAATACGCTGAGGACCAAAATGGCCACCACATGCAAGTGTGTAACAAAAATGCAAAACAGATGTAAATTCATAGTCATAAACACATCTCCTAATAATTTGGTCACTATACATGCGTCACAAGTAAGGGTCATCCTAAACATAATATTTTGCCTCACTCTTAAATTTATTAATTTGGTGCTTTTTAAAATAAGCAGACAATTTAGAAGCAACTAAGAATTCACCATATCTACATACCAGGGATCTTTACCATGTCATGAGTACAATTACACATCTAGAAAACTATGCTTAATAATAGATGAATCTAAAGAGTAAGGTATTCTACTCAAATGATCAGCTACAAGATTTTTTGCTTCATTCTTATCTCTTATTTCTATATCAAATTCTTGTAGGAGCAGCATCCTCCTAATAAGTCTCGGTTTCACATCAGGCTTCGTGAGTAGGAACTTTAAAGCTATGATCAGAATAAACAATAACTTTAGAACTAAACAAATAAGAATGAAACTTATCTAAAGTAAAAACAATAGCTAAAATCTCCTTTTTAGTGGTTGTATAATTAGCCTAAGCCTCATCTAAAGTGCGCGATGCATAAGAGATCAGATGAGACTTATTTTCTATCCTTTGGACAAGAATTGCAACTACAAAAAAGTTGCATGCATCATACATCAGTTCAAATGGGAATTCCCAATTAAGAGGTTGGATGATAAGTGGGGTGGTTAGCTTTTTTTTCAACTCATCAAATGCTAATTTTCATGACTCATCAAAATTAAAATCTACATCCTTTTAAAGAAGTCTAGATAACGGTAGAGAAATCTTGCTAAAGTCTTTAATGAATCACCTGAAAAAACCTGTATGGCCAAGAAAAGAACATACTTCCCGCACACAGGTGGGGTAAGGTAAAGAAGCAATCACATTTACTTTAACTCTATCAACTTCAATGCCATTTTTAGAAACCATATGCCCTAAAACAATTTCTTGCTCTATCATAAAAAGACATTTTTCAAAATTTAAAACTATATTTTTCTCAATACATTTTTCTTAAACCATTTCTAAACTCATTAAATAGTCATCAAATGAGGTGCCATAAATAGTAAAGTCGTCCATAAAAACTTCCATGCAATGTTCAAGGAAATCGAAAAATATGCTTACCATACATTGCTAGAATGTACCTAGTGTAACACCATAAATATCTAACTTGTCTCATGTAACACCATATATTTCTAACTTGCTTCCTATCATTTCTAGGTTTCCCATGATGAATTGCACAAAAAAGAATGGAAGATGGCATTAAAATAATGCCTTATTTCGCGTTGCGTAGCGTATGAAAATTCCATTCGGTGTCACGCAGACCATATGAGTTCATACATCACATTCTCATATTTAATTACATACATAAAACTCATTTACATCACCAAAGTTGGCCCACAACTCATGGAAACCGAAATGGAACCTAGAATATGGAGGTTTATTTTCGGCCAGATTTGGCCCCTTTCTGGCACAATTTCGAAAAATCATAACTAATTCTAGAAAAATCAAAATCACACATTCTTGCCCATTCTGGAAAGCTACGGATTTCTAATTCACAGTAAAATATGTACAGACCATGAAACCCATCACAGAGGGCGTTTGACATCCAAAAATGTCCAGGGGTCAAACTGCCTCCTGATGCTGTCACAGATTCTGCAGCAAACTTTGAAAATATCCAATTAATTCCACAAAAATCCAATCCATGAAAATGATACCAATATGGAAATCTGTGGATGTTAGCTAGAGGATAAAAATACTTTCAGACCAGTTCAGGTACTCAAAGTCTCGAAATTCAATAGAACAGTACATCAAGTCGGGTAAGGGTCCTGATACTGGACAGAATGTTCAAAAATTCATATCTCCCTCTCTAGAACTCCAAATGAGGTTCTTCCAGTTGTAACAAGTCACTGGGAATGTCTAGTTTCTCTATATGAAATTTCGTGGCAATTGGACATCGTTTGCCCCATGAGTGACAGAATTCAATTTCGGACCAGTGCTACAGTACCAAGGACCAAAACCAGAAAATTTTCCAATTTCAACAATTCGCTAAATATTCCACAGACCTCCAAAAATTACCAACTTTAGCTTCTCAAAAAGATCTCAATAAGCTCTAGATGCATGTCAAATTTCAGGTCAATAAGAGTTCATTTGGACAAAAAGTGACATAGCCTCATGAAATGGTCATTTTTGCTTCCTACCAAGAGTCACTTTGCACCAAATGGCGTCTTCTTGAATTTGGCACCCCTTGAGCAAGTTTCAAAGCACAAATATGACTTGTAGAGGCTGCCCAAGTGATCCCAAACCTCATGCAACTCATTTTGGTCTCTCAACATCAAGCCATCCAAAAGCCAATTTGCACAATACTAGAGATTTAGTGTCATATAAAGTGTACATCATATTCATACATCATTTTACACTTGTCCATGGTCTTACATGACAAAAAGATTACATACATCATTGCTTTGACATTTAACCACCATTTAAAGTACATAATACACCAAAACAAAGAGGTTCAATGTCATTGACTTGCATCTCCTTGACTTGGAACACCACCTAGACAATTCAAGGATGAAGAGGAAAGGGGGGTGAGATTCCAAGAATCTCAATAACTCACACACCCATTCACACCACATTCAAGGCATACATATACCAAATGCATAACCATACAAGCATAAAGTGTGCAATAAATTCCATTCCATGCCACATTCACATGTCAAGATTACTTTCATGCCTTAGGGACTTTTGGTTTAGCCTCACCCCATTTCTAGGCCTTTTGGATTTGCCTCACTCTTGGTCTAGGGACTTTTGACTTTGCCTCACCCATTCAAGGGACTTTTGGCCTTGTCTCACCCATGCCATGAGACTTTTGGCATCTCCTCACCTTCATCAAGGGACTTTTGGCATCACCTCACCCTTATGGGCTCTTTCCACAACCATAGTCATTCAAGACAACACATTGGTACCAATGCACAACAAGGATCAAGTGGCATATTATAAAGCATCAAGAATGCATGCAAGCACACTAAGACATACATATGCACACAAGAATGCAAAGAGAATGAGGTGGAGAGCTACCTTTTTATGTATGCAAGCTCACTTTGCAATTTCCTTCCCCTCCTTGGTTTCACAAGAGCACTTAGGTGGAGTAGGGTTCTCTTGGCCTAGACATTACAAACATCACACAATTACACATTTGAAGCAAGCCAAGACATTAAACTAAAGCTTATTACACACTTGGCTCCAAAATAGACATATTGGTTCCATAAATGGCCTATTGAAGCAACTCATATTATTCAAGTGCTAAGCTCCATTCTCTTGTTCTTTCTAAACTTCTTGGACTCATTTAAGGTCCTTGGAGCCATCACACATTCAATTGCACAATTGGAAAATCAAGTTGCTTCACAAAGCACCATTATGGACACCATTAAGCCATCTCCCAATCTATGGCTCCTAAATTTTTCCCAATGGTTTCTCCCATCTTCTAACATCATATAAAGTCCCAAAACAAGGCTAGAACAAATTAAAACATCCCCTAGCCTAATGAACCTAGCTTGGCCGAAATATGCACCATAATGGAGGTTCATAGACTTTGTAATTTTTCCTTGATGGGGAGAGCCACTTGGGAGGCTTTCTAAAGGTCTTAGGAGTTCAAGGAAACATTCAAATAGCCAAGGAAACATTCACACAAAATCAGATTTTGCAAAACCCTAGAAAACACTACACTTTTCTAACTTGTTTTCTATTGGTTTTTCTTGGAATTTCTTGCCATATGCCATCTCCCCATGGCCTAAAACCCTTGTTCCCTCCTTGTATTTGGACAGAATATCCTCCCCTCCTTTGGTTCTGTTCTTGGCTGAAATACACACAAAGAGAGGGGGAAGAGAAGATGCAACAAAAAGCAAAGATTACCTATGGTTCAAATGAGCTTTGAAGTGTCTTTCTCCTTCATTCTCTTCTCCTTAGCAAATTCGAAATTTTCCCCTTAGGTCTGGGTCAAAAACAGAACCAAATCATTCAAAAAATCCATGGAAAGAAAGGAGGAAGAGAGGAAAACAAGATTGGAGGAAGATGGAGCAAGAAATCTCATGAAATTACCTAGTTTCTCCTTGGCTTTCTTCCTCTTTTCTCCTCCCTTTGGTGTGCCTAAGAGAGCTGAAGATTTCTGCATTTTGGGCAGAATGGGTCGTGCTCATTAAAGAGGATAAGAAGGGAGAAAAGTGTGGAACATTCAAGAAACCATAAATTCCAATTTTGCCCTTTCATAATGGCAAGTTCGTTTCGGCTTCGTTTTAGCTCCTTTTTGAGAACCGTCTTTTCCATCATAAAATTTAGGTTCCCAATTTAATAAAATACCTTTGGAATCACTCAAATTGGAGTTAAAACCATCCCAAACGAATCGGTCAAAGTTCGGGTCAACCGACGTTGGAAAGAGTACACCGGAGGGGCTTTACCAGTCCCGGGGCTTCCCATGGTTTTTGGGGCCTCTGAGAACCTTGGGCAACTCAAAATTTTCATTTAAAAAGCCCTCCTAAGTGTTTTTCCAAAATTACACTTATTTACGAAAATGCCACTGGCCTTTCGGCAATTTTTTTGAATCGCTCTGACCCCAGTTTTTGGGCAACTCAAAGCTCAAATCCTCATTTTCTATTATTTAAAATTTTACTCAAATTTTATTTGACCTTGAATCACTCATCTCAAGGGACTTGCTTTTCAAATCGGCCCGTTCTAGTGATTGGACAATGTACTGGGCGTTACATCTCATGCTATTTCCATGACTCATGCCATGCATCTCACAAGGAAGCAAGAAAATGACATTAAAAATATTGAATAAATTTGCGTTACGTAGGGGATAAAATTTTCATTCAGTGTCTTGTAGACCATATGAACTCATTCATCTCATTCTTATATTTAATTACATAATTACAACCTATAACAAGCTCAAGAAGTGGCCTAGAACTCATGCAAGTGGATGGAGTATAGAAAAATACTAGGTGCAGCCTCAACCAGAATTTCTAACTTATTGTCATAAACTTTGAAAAATCATAACTAATTTTAAAAATATCAAAATCATGTATTCTTTACCATTATGGAAAGCTACAGATGCCTACTTTATTTTAAAAATATGTCTAGACCTCAACAGGGGCTTCTAGCTATTGAAAATTGATAGAACAATACCAGAAGTCAACTATCATTACTAATACTATCCTCCAACTTCAAAAATTCATATCCCCCTGCTCAGAGCTCTAATTAGGGTGATCTTGGTGGTCATGGAAAGCTTATCATGTCTAATTTATGTCTGTAAAATTTTATAAGCATTGGATATCAGTTGACCCATGAATGACACAGCCTAAGTTTTTAATCATATGAATAGTGTCTGCATTAGTTCAGCAGAAAATTGATTACTTTGAAAATTCATAATTAATTCCACAGAGCTCCAAATAATTTGGTCTTTGAATTTCCAAAAAGCTCTAGATACAATCTATACGTATGCCAAAGTTCATAGGAAATTCGTTCAGTTGGTCAAATCTTGATATTGGGTTACAAAATGGCTTATTTTATGTCATATAAGGGGTTTAAATGGTCCATTTTGAGTTCTAAGATAACCATGATCACTTGAGCACGTGGGAATGCACCAAAATGACATTATAAACTTGTCTCAAAGGTGCATAAATCTAGAAATTGAAAACTCATTCTCTCAGCCCATGCCATACGTAAGATCACATATGCTTTACATTGTCATTCACTACCCGAAATACACATTACCATTCATTTGGTACTAAAACTCATACATACATCAAACATTTGGGTAATTACATATGTTCATATGATTATATAACAATTCCATCATAGGATTACATCACTTGCCATACATATGGCTACAAAAGAAGTAAAACTAGGTAAATGGTTGTTAATCTCTTATCTTCCAACTTGATGGCTTCCATTACCTTGCTCACTTGGTCCAACTAGCATGTTTGGACATTGGAGAGGAGGGAATGAGATTAAAAGAATCTCAATAACTTATCTCCCATTTCAATCATACATAAAGAATGCAAAACAAGTCTTAAAAATGCATGCATGAGCATCATGAAGTGCATGATCATTCAAGAAGCATTCTTGGCACTTAAACAAATCATACATGGCACACATAGGCTTGCCAAATAAGTGGATTAGCCTCACCTATTTTCTCTAAGAGGTTTTGACTCAACCTCACTCTTGGGAGACTCTTTCCTTTATCTTAACCAACTTTAAGGGTTCTTGGCTCATCCTCACCATGGCTAAGGGTTCTTGGCTTCACCACACTCAAGCAAACCCAAGCACACATACTAGGCATCATTTGGAAATATAATGCAACATCATGGTAACATGGAATAAAGGCATATGCTAGAACACTTTTCATGGCTTAAAGCACACATACATACATTCAAAGACAAATTAAGCACATATTCATGCATGAGAGAAGGAGAAGTGAGCTACCTTTGTTGCAACCACACACTTTTTCTCTTGGAAATGATCTCCCTTCCTCGGCCTCACACACACAAAGGTATGGGATTTGTTTCTCTTAGCCTAAACACAATATATGGAAGCCAATTAAGTTCTTGGAATCATTTCTAAGGCCATACATCTACTTGGAACTCTAACTTTATCTTATGATTCATTTATGGTTCCTAAATACACCTAATGAAGCAACATCCATCAATTGAGCTCTTGTATTTATTCTTTCCTTTTATTTATGATTCTTGACTCCTTTTAAGCCTCTTGGAGTCATCACACAATTAAAGCAAGGAGCCTAACTATATGTTGCTTCCTTAGATTATATTATGGAACCTATGACACAAATTTATTCTCTAGGCCTCCTCAATTATTTTCAAGGTTTTTCCTCATCTTTACTCATCATATATGACTCAAAAATGGACTTGAAAAAATTTAAAACTATCTCTAGGTATCCCAACTATACTAGGCCAAAAATATGCTCCTTAAGGCCACCCTTGGTGTTGTCTTTGTTTTTTTGATGGAAGATGCATATGAGGAGCCTTCTAGGGATCTTAGGAGCTCATTCAAATATTCATTTAGGCCTAAAAATTATTGTATCAAATCAGATTTTACAAGGGACACTAGAAACCCTAGGTTTGTTATCTTAATTTTCCATGGTTATTTGTTAATTCTCTTTGCATATTCTTATTCTCCTCCCTTAAATTCCTAAGATTCACCCTTGGTTCTGCCCAAAATCCAATCCTTCTTGAAGCTCCATGTGTGGGACGAACCAAGGAGAAGAAGGGAGCAAGGGGTAACTACCATAGAAGGAAGATTTACCTTATTTTTCCTTGATTTCTTGGTTGTTTCTCACTTTGCTTGGCCTCCTCTCTTCAAATCTGAATTTTTCCCTCTATTCTTCCCTCAAAATAGATTCAAGAACTTCAATAAAACCATAAGAAAGAAGGGAAAATAGAGAAAAAGAGGTTTACTAAAGAGAAAGCATGAAAAAATTAAGAAATTTCATACCTTTTGCCATGCTTTTCTCCTTCCTTTCTCCTTCTCTTGGTATGCCTCATACCTTAGCTCTCTCCTCTGGTTTAGGGTAGAAACAATTTTGTCTAAATGAGTGAGGAGGTGGGGTGCCTCATATATATACAGAAAGGTTAAGAAAGACTATTAAAAATTTTCAATTTTGCCCATTCATCTTGGCATTTTCGTTTCTAGTTTGTTTTAGCTCCTTTTTGAGAACCTTCTTTTCTATTATAAAATTTAGATTCTTGATTTAATAAAATACCTTTGGAATCACTCAAATAAGAGATAAAACCTTTTCAAACAAATCCATCAAAGTTTAGGTCAACTGACATTGAAAAACATCTACCGGAGGGATTTTAACTGTCCTAGGGCTTTCCATGGTTTTCAAAGCCTCTAAGAACCCCAGAGAACTCAAAAATTTCATTTAAAAAGCCCTCCTATGTGAATTCTAAATTTTTTTCAAAATTACAAAAATACCATTACATTTCGTTAACCTTTTGTTCAATTTCATTTCTTCATTCTAGCTCCGTTTTTCTTTTCCTTTAAGCTTGGGATTTTCATTTTTAGGAGTCTAGAATGCTACTTAAATTTTTCAAGACCTTAACTAATTCATTTCGATGGAATTGCTTTGAACATGCATTCATTTATGTCGTTTAACAAAAATCGGACATTACACCTGAGGTATTACAAAGTCCAAACAACATCCTCCTATATGTAAAAGGTACCAAATGGGTAGGTAAATGTGATCTTTTCCTAGTCCTTTGGTGTAATATGAATTTGAAAATAACCAGAAAAGCAATCTAAGAAACAATAATGAGATTTGCCTACTAATCTCTCTAACATTTGATCTATGAAAGAAAGAGGAAAATGATCCTTTTTAGTGGTCTGATTCAATTTTCTGTAATCAATACAAACTCTCCAACTATTCTAAACTCTCATAGGAATAAGTTTGTTCTTCTTATTGGGCACCACTATGATACTAGTCTTCTTGGGGACTACCTACACTGGACTCACCCATTTGCTATCAGATATGGGGTAAATAATTCCAATTGATAGTAATTTACTTACCTCTTTCTTCATAACATCTAAGATTATAGGATCGAGTCTTCTATGTGGTTGTCTCACTGGTTTAGCTCATTCTTCTAATAAAATTTTGTGCATACATGTAGAAGGGCTAATCCTTAGAATGTCAGCCAATGTCCAACCTATTGCTTTCTTCTTTTCCCTTAACAATTCTAACAACTTTATTTCATGATCAGGTGGAAGGTTATTTGCTATTATTACTGGTAATTTATCTTCTTTTTCTAGAAAAGCATATTTGAAATTGTCAGGTCAATGTTTAAGTTCAAATGTAGGTGGTTGTTGTATGGAAGGTACTAATCTTTGTGAATTTAAATGTACAACAGCCTCTACTTGTTCATTTTTTTTAGAAGAGAAAATAGTATCAAGTAAATTGACAGAATCAGGATCAAAAGTAAAAGTGGAATTAGAATTCAAGTATGCATTAATCTCAGAACAACCAGTACATTTATTAATACATCACAACATTCTAAATATTGAATTGCATCTATAAATTCAACCATGTTAGTATCCATGTCCACACAAGCATCAGTAACTAACAAGTCTATCATATTTACATGTAACATGGAGTATTCTTCTAAAGAGTATTTCATGGTAACAAAAATATTAAAATGAACAACCTCACCACCAAATTCTATTGATAAAGTACCATCATGCACATTGATTATTGTTTTAGTAGTTTTCAAGAATAGCCTACCTAGAATCAGTGGTGCATGTCCATGTATATTATTATCCTCCATATTCGGAACATAAAAATCAGTAGGGAAAATTAAATCTTTTACCCTTACTAGAATGTCTTCAAGTACTCATATAAGGTAGGTTATGCTTTTGTTTACTAACTAAATTACCACTCTCGTCAACTTCAATTATCTAATCAACAAAGAGGAATACACAAACTTAGGTCTTACATTAATGGAAGCTCCTAAATCTAATATAGCATTATTGAACTACATATTCCCTATTATGCAAGGAATGGTGAATGTACTAGGATTTTTGTATTTAGTGGGGATAACTGGTTGAATCAAAGCTGATACATTTCTCCCCATGCTGACTTTCTCATTCCCTTTTAACTTCCTTTTATATGTGCAGAGCTCCTTAAGAAACTTTGCATGTTTTGGAATTTGTTTGATTGCTTCTAAGAGAAGGATATTTACATCCACTTTTTTGAATATCTCCATAATTTCCTTATCCAATTTAGCCTCTGCAATTTTCTTAGACTGTGTAATTCAGTTAGGGAATGGAAGGGGTCTAGTGTATGTGAAATTCTCTCCCTTTTATGTGGTGTTCTTGCTTTGGATTGATAAAGGCTGTTGTTCTTTATCACTTTTTTCTCTTGCAGCACTTTTGTTAGAGGTGTGATGGACCCATTCGTTTACTTACCACTCCTCAAAGTTATTACACTAACATTGGCCCTTGGGTTAGTCACAAGTTGTGAGAGTAATTGGCCAGAACCTTGACTTCTCAACTCATTGATATTTGTTGCAAGTTGGCCAATCTAGGTCTCCAAACTCTAGATTGTCGTCTCTATTCATTATTGGAATTAGACTGTATTTGTTGCCAACTACTTCACTATATCTTCTAGACTTGGTTCTAACTTGTTGATCTATTGCATGGGTTGTCTCATAAGCTATTGATTGTTTGGGCTAGGGACATTGAATTTTGGTTGCAACTATTGTTGGTTAGACCCATTACCATATCTCAGATTCGAATGATCTCTCCATCCAAAATTGTATATTGCTGCATAAGGGTTGTATCTGTTATACCTTATTTTATAACACTTTTCCTACTACAATTACCTCATATAAAACTTAGAAGAGTCAATGAGAACCTGAACTAATTAAAATTTTTTTCCTTTTAAAAACTTTCTCATACAATTTTACTATTCATTTGGTCATTTCCAATTTCTTATCTAACTTTGAAAATACATAATTAATTATAGAAAAATCGTATGAGGTCGGTTTAGGGCTTTACTTCAAGCTCTCTAAGCCCTTTACAAGGGTAAAATACTTCCTTAGCAGAATGCGTATAAATTCATATTAAAGTGTCCCTATAAAAACTGGACAATTTTACCCTTCACTTGACATATTGTTATTATTGTTTTGCTTTTATATAAACAAATGCATTTTTGCATTTTAGGCATACCAGTCATATTCTATTTACTTAATGGTTGATTATATTCATGACTTTCCATTCCATACCTGAGTACGTTACAATATCATAACATAACTCATACATGCAGTAATCTAAAATATTTAAATTACATAACAAGATGTGGTGCATAAAAGTAAGGCCCTCGATTTATGTCTCCACACTCTTTGCTCTTTCTTTGCTTGAACTTAGACCTAGCATAGGTTATATTTGGGGTGAGATTATGAAATCTCAGTAGTAGTAAACCAATCTCATTCACAAGTAAGCATGTAAGTACATAACATAATGCCAGTCAAGATGCCACATATCGCATAACAATACAAGGAATTTCATATAAGGCCAAGCACAATCTAAGCATACATGTCTCATCTTATAGCATAAATGACAACTTGATATAGCATAACACGCATCATTATACAAAGATACAAGCTTAAAGAAAGAGAGAGGAAAACTACTACCTTAGCAAACTTTACTCCTCAAGCCTTGGAACTCAGTTTACTTATTTTTGGAGTTCCCAAACAAATATCCAATCCTATAATCATAATGATAATTCATTATAATCAACACATAAACCTTAACTTATAAAGTATTATGACCCTTTTAAACTTAACGGGACCATTGGAATTGGAAAAATCCAACTCCTTCCCTTCTCATTCACTATGGCCGAATAGTATGCATTTCTTGGCCAAAATTTAGGAATTTTATCCCATGAGTTTTGGGGGCTTTGCCATAGGTATTCCTAGCTAAAAACACCCTTTTGAATCCATTGGAATGTATAAAATTGTCAAATTCTGGCCCCAACATCACGTTTTGGTCATAACATAATCTAGCTTTGTTTTAGGCTCAAAAGTGAGTTTCTTTGGTTCTAAAAATTCCATAATCTCCTCTTTTATGTTTTAGGACTTTAAATTTGGTATATATGACTTTAAGACATTAATAAAACACCATAAAAATTTTGGAAAAATTCGGACTGCATCTCCCTATGATTTCTATTTTCCCAAAAATCACAATCTTTTTGTGTTTTTCAAAGTCTCAGCACATAACAACAATAACTAAGCTCATATGGCCTTCATGTTCAACATATAAACTTTATTTCAATGCCCTCATATTCAACATATAAAATTCATTTTTAATCATCCATATGCTGTCCAAAAATAACTCATAGCTAGGGTTTAACAAAACTAGCTTAAAACATGTGATTTTCAAGTATAAGATGGAGAAAACTTACTCTTTAAGCTTAATCCTTGCTTCCTTTGCTTTTCTCACACTAAAATTCCTTCTCTTCCCACTTAGAGCAACATTCCACCTTGAAGAAAAGATGAATATACAGCTGCCCTTTGGAGAAAATGGTTGGAGGATGAAGAAGATGAAGAAATTTAGTGAAGAATGGTGGTAGTTTTGCTTGATTTCACTTCTTCCATTTTTTCCCTCTCTCTCTCTCTCTTCACATTTTTATTTCTTTCTCCCTTGTATGTGGCATGAAAATGGTGGAATGGAGGTGAAGGAGATGAATCTAATGAAGTTAAATGGTTATACTAAATTTGGACCCTTGGATCAACCTTTTCAAGATCAAATCTTAACCTTGCATTCCTTTTTTTCTTTTGATTTTCTAATTTCATAACTAAATATCTTCTTCCAAAAATTCTTGGCCACACACTTGGAAGCCTTTTCTTAGCCCTTAAATTATGAATAGTAACCATGGTTAACTTCCTTAACTCAACCATGGTCAACTTTTAACTCAACCATGGTTAGTTTCCAACTTAACCATGGTTAATTCTTTAAAATAATTAAAATCCTTTTCTTCTTTTCCTTTCATTTTATATTTATATTTAGGTTTCATCTTTTCTAAAACCCTAATTATATCTTCTTTTCTCTTCTTGGGCCTTTAGAATCAGCTATTGGGCCTTACTGTAGTCTAAAAATCGGTGTCTGGGTCTGATTAAGGTTTTACGGTACAATACATACCTTTAGATTTTCTAAAATTTATGAATATTATTTCCTCTACTTTTTGGCCATCCTGAGCTTCAAACATGGATCAGGGGCCCTTAACCTCAATCCTCATAAATTTTGGTATCAATCGAACACTCGGGCTTTTATGTGTAATTTTCACCGTTCTGTATTATGATTGTGTTATAAAATTTTCATTTACTGCAATTTCGTCCCTGAAACTCCTTTAAAGTTTCTTAGCCCTTTAGCTAATCCTATTTCTATAGTTGTTGCAACTTCCTTTTTCTACTTTATTCATGGCTACTGATCGGGATAACTAGATCTCGGACCGGATCTCGCCCGGCCATTTGGACAACTTAGCATCATTGGACCCGTCTCATCAAATTGAGTTTAACCATGGGTCACGGATTTATGAGATTCTTGCTCGATTTTTTGATATTCGTGCCTAAAGTCATGAATAGAGGGTAAAACTAGAGTTTCCTGAACTTTCGGGCAATTTATACATCTTTCCCTATCCATAATTTTTCTCTGCATTTTGGTCCCTGGCTCCTTCATACTTGACTTCGGAGGCTCTTCGGGACTTTTTTCTGATTCCTTTTTTTTTTCATCTATTTTAGCCCCAATTTTAGGGCACCTTTGGCCTTGACTCATCATTATTTGTGGTCTAGAATATTATTCTAATTTTATTAGACCTTAATTTATTCTATTTGGGGGACTTCCTTTTGTATCTGGTGAATTTCGTATGTTGACGGAGAAACCATATGTTATGTTTCTCGCGTTTCCTTATGTTTTCTTGGATTTTTAGAAAACCAGATGTTACAGTATCTATTTTGTTACTACTGTAATTCTACCAGGGAAGATGCTAGCACATGATTTTGTATTATCTTACAATTGGGGACACTAATCTATGGCATGTGTGGTTAACAAACAAATGCCACACAAAGGTGCAGAGAGTTTTTGAGGTTGTCTTTGCCCGAGTGCTAGCTGTCTGACCATGGAAGCCAACTTCTCAAGTTTATTTTCTATTCTTTGTTGATCCATGATGAATGCTAGTTTTATATACATGAATCCTCCTAATTTTGGCACTTTAATAATTAAATATGGTTTAATGTGTAACACCCCAAAAATTAATTAAGGTATTAATCATGGATTAGATTAATTAGGTGTAATTAATATGGGATAATTAGGCAAGTTCAGTGAATGGAGATTTTAGAGAAATAAATTATTAATATGGGTTTGAGATTTAATTGTGATAGAAATTCTATCTAGGCTTAAATTAATAGATCATGAGAAGAGGCTAATGGAGGCCCAAAATCCACCTTGTATAGACTCTTCTAAGTGGCCTAATAACCCTTGTGCAGACCCACATTCTTGAGCTCTTAAACCTTGGCCCAAACCTAATTAAACTTCAGCAACCCAATGCATATAAAACTGGCCCAGTAAAATTCTATAGCCTAACACTTTAAAAACTGGCCCAACAAGCAAAAACCTGAAACCCATTATGAGTTGGATTTTGGAGCAACCTATGACCCATATTTGACCCAACTAAAACCCAACTTAAACCCTAATGCTTTAGCCACTTTCTTATTTGCTGAAACTTAAGAAGCAAAATTCGGAGGTTGAGAAGGAGGCTGGGGTTAGGGGCAAGAATTCTGCATTTTCTCACATTTAAAGCAAGATTCAGCCAAGGTAATAGTTATACAACTTAATCCCCTCATCTTTCTCTTTAATTTGGTCCAATTAGTTTTTCATTTGGAGTATTTTCACCCTACCCAAAATCTAAAATGTGGGAATTTGGGAATTTTCTTGGTGAAATTCGTAGGTTGAGGTTAGGGCTGACCTTAGGTGAGTTTAAACCCTACATTTTGATGCTTCATTTGTTAATTTGAGACCCCCATAGCTAATTTATAAAATAGGTATTAATTCTGTACGAATTTACTTAGGATTTTGGGTGGAATATTGAGTTTTCTGGTGAAGAATACTCTAATCCGAATTTAGGATTTGTGGTGGCTATTGCAAAGTTATCTACAAGTGAGGTAATTGGGGTTTATATTAATTCCATGTATATATCTGATTTAATTTTATATGTGGCTGTATATGAATTATTTGAAATGTTGAATGAATTGGTTGGCTATCTGTTGAATTGTGATTGGACCTTGTGAGTCCATGGTGGAGCTGTGGTGCGGCTGCCACCCGTGCATGTGCTTCGATCGAGCATCGGGTTATGATCAAACCCCAGATGCACAGAGCCCTGGTTGTGCTCAATAGGGAGTAGGTGCCGTGGACGGGCCTCTCCCGATATTAATAGCCTTTAACATGTGATAATATGATTGCTATGGGATAGTAATCATGATAGCCTAATTGTTTCATTTGCTGATATGATGGATATGATTCTGGTGTTGATTTTGATTCATGCATATATGCTAATTAAACTGGATATATGATGGAATTGCGTTGGTTACTGAGATTTATATCTCACCCCGTTTCATAGGATTAATATTTCAGGTGAAGGTTCTTCAGGTAAGGATAAAGGGAAGCAAGTGGATGAAAATTCCTGAGCTCCAATATATGGGAGAAGGCTACACTTAGGCTGGCTTATTTAGTAGAGATGGAATTTTGTTATTAGTTTACATAGCATCATCATGTATTCATGTGCCAAGTGTAGGCGTTCATATTTTGTTTGATCAAAATGTAACGGTTAAGAATTTAAGTCTTATTATAGTTGAATATTAATGTATGAACTTATAGTATCATATATATAGTTTTATTGAAATTGTGATATGGATCACTATATGGGAATTGTAGTCATATGATGCCTTGGATGTGGATATAAGCTATTGTTGAATGGAATCTCTATGGAATGTGCATGGGATGTTAATTGCTGCTAATGCATGTGTTTTTGCTGTCATATATTCATGAATTTGCTGATATGAGCTAGTTGGGCAAGTAGGAAGTAGTATTTAAGTTTTGCAATGGTAATAGGCGGATTGATGGGTAAATAGGGTAGATAAACACCATTAGAATCACATAAAATAAGGGAAGGTGGACCTGGAGTGTTTTTAAGATGAGATTTAGAGTGTATGGGGGGGCGAAATTTGGGTAATGTAGTCATAAGAGGGAGTCTCACCGCGGCTAAGAAGGCTTTGCCGTGGCCAAATGAGAGAAGAGACAGAGCCGAAGGGCGCCGCGGCATAACTAATCCCACCGCAACACAAGGGAAGAAAATTGGCCCAAGGAGTGACAGTGGCGAGGAGCGCCGCGGCCTGATAAATCTTGCCGCGGCGCAAAGTGAAAAAAAAATCGCCCAGGAGGGTAACAGAATCAAAACTCGCTGCAGCGCATTATGTCCTGTCGCGGCGTGGGTCGAGGAAATTAATTAAGAGTTGGACAGAAGCAAAACTCACCGCGGCGCAAATATATTACGCCGAGGCGAGAATTGTGGGAGTTGAGAACAGTAGTTCCAGGAGGCGTTTCCGCCACAGCGCCACATGGGTTGGCCGCGGTGAAGGTCCAACTCGCCCTGGTGAGATTTGTGAAATTTGTCCAGTGAATCCAGATAGCAACTTGGCCGCGGCGGGGGAAGTATAGGCCGCTGCGCAAGTCCCCAACCTACTCTGTCTAACCTAGAAATCCCAATTTCTTCAACAGTAATGGTAAGGGATGATATAGGAACACTTGTGGGAGGTTATTGGGTATTGAAACTAATGGACGGTTGAATCATAAACCCTTTATGGTAGTAGGATTTCTTTTATGCAAAGTCTATTTTGTGTGGTGGTATGGTGATGACCCTAACATCAAGGTTTAAATTTTTCTCATATTTTCACAATGTGATAGATTGTAACCACTCAAACCTTGATAATTAATTATTAATCGTACATTTAACTATAATTACAATGATAAGAAGGTAGGGTTGTGATAAGCATGAATTCTATATGTTTTAATCCTCCTAACTTAAGCATTTTAGTGACCAAATATGACTCTAGGGGTGTATTTAGATGGAATTTTATTTTAATAGCCATTCTTTGCACTTTATGAATTAATTGGAAAAATAATTGATTTTAAATACATAAATCATTTTAAATGAATTATGTGAATTTTTCTATCTTTTTGTGCAGATTATTTTTTTGGCAATTAGAGCTTGAATGGAGAAGCATCAAAGGAGATCTTAGGCTGAAGTTTAAATGAGAAAGAAATGAATGAGTGAGTCATGCAAATGAAGCCAAATGAAGCCACGTGAAGAAGAAGCTAAGGAATGAATGAAGCTAGAGAAAAGCTGATGAAGAACAACCATGCCACAAATATGCACATGCTTAGTTAGGATGAGTAGAGAAGGCACAGGCTCACGTGATAGAGTGCAGGCCATGAGTTCCAGCAGCTTTGGAACACTCACACACACAGCAAAAGGAAGCACGTCCAACTCACAAACTCATTCACACATATCTCTGGTCCACCCATAAAGGAGTTGACGTGAGGAAGAGTTCCACGTGGACATCAAGAAGAAGAAGACGCTGGAGCTGAATGAGAGAAAGAGAAGAAGTAGACTCAAAATGCAGAGAACGTGGAAGCTTGAGCTTGGCTGAAGAAGCAGAAACAAGAAAGAGCTACGTGAAATGGCTTAGCTAGAGTTCAGGTGAAGAAACACAAGCTGAATGAGGCACGAGCTGAACAGAGAAAAGCAACGTGATTTTCGAGCTGGAAAATGCAGAAAAGAAGCCACGAGGTTATGAAGCTGCATGCAGAGGCTTTAGTGGAAAATAACGTGGTTTTGCATTGAGGAAGCTGACGTGATGGAGAACAGAGCAAGCTGAACGAGCTAACTCGAGTAGAACGCATGCAGAAGAAGCAAGGATGGAGCTGAAAACAAAGAAGCTTGAGAACAGAATGAAGAGAAGCTGCACGTGGAAGATGCTGAAGTGAAGAAACTGGGCAGAAAAATGAAGAAGCTAAATGTGATTGCATGAATATTGATGTTGTACTCAATATGGAATGAAGTGGGGCCCATTATATATATATAAAATAAACAAACATTCTGGAGCGTGGGAAGGAGAGGCTGATGTTAAGAAAAATCTAAATTAATGAAGCATGAGCTGAGGGAGGAGAACGAGCTGCTGCATGACAAAGAAGAGCTGCAGTATTTACGTGAAGAAGAGCTACAGAAACGCAGAAGGCACAAGCAAACACGAAGAGAAGCAGCTGAGCACGTGAGATATTAATAAAGCCTGGGCTGAAGGTTAAATGAACACGTGAAGAACTAAAGAAGGAAGCTGCATGATACAAAGGAAAGCACGTGAATAGTATAGAGAAGATGCATTAGTTAATACGTGAAGCAGAACAAAGAGAAGAACGTGGATTTTTAATGAAGAAAGGAGTATAATTCTGCACGCCTCCTTCATTCATTAAATCCAACTCATTCACGCCTCAAACTCTTAGCAAATCCTCGCCTATATAAAGATGCAATCATCTCATTCATTCGCGGCACACCATCCATCCACCACACCACATTCTTCCATTCCATCATCCACGACCCCTTCATTCATCCACTCCATGCCTCATCCATCCCATTCATCTCTTCATTCTTCCATTCCATTCATTCCATCTTCCATCTACATCCCATAAAGCTTTAGTTCATCTTGAGGCTAGCAAGGAGGAATCTCTTGGAGAAGCTTGAATCCATGGAGAAGACATAGAATATTTTGGCTAAGAATTTCCTTATTTTTCCTACACTTTTCTCTTTCAATTATTGTCTTGGTTAAGTTGTATTTGATAGAGAATTTGTGTAATTATAATTAGTGGCTGGTTAGACACTAATTAGGAAGTATTTTTGTTGATTAATTGATCTGATTAATTCCAATATTATCTGAATATCCATGTATGCTTCGAAGGTGTTCGATAAAATATAGGAATGAGATTATATGCTTAAATATTTAAATTGAGGATTCCTTAATATTTAGTTAGTTAATTAAATATTTAGGATGATTCAGAGGCTAATCAAATTAGTTAATCAATCAAATTGGATGTTCATTGATCCTAAAACAAGAATTAACAGTTTAATGCGGAGTTGAGGTTTCAATTTAACATTAGATCGTTAATCTCTTGAATCTTGAGTGGTTACCCAAGATAATTTGTTATGAACACAATTAGGAACTCTTAGACCAGAATAAATCACAATTAGAGTAGGATAAGGATAGTGGATACCAAGGGACGAATCCAAAGCTAGACACAAGTCCATCTTTCATCCATAATTAGATAGAATTTAGGAATTTTAATTCAATTTAGTTTAGGATAATTTAATTCAATTAAAACCCCCTAATTTAGGAATTTTTAGAGTCTTTTAATATTTGGAAAACTCAATTAAACATTGAACACCAATTCCAAGGGAGATGACCTAGGTTGTGCCATTAACTGCATATTGTATCAGCCTAGTATTATTTTGAGGGTTATGCGACGAGCCACTCAGGTTGTCACATAATGGATGTAATTGAATGGAATTTGATTTTAATTGGCCATTTTCTACATTTTAGGAATTAATTTGCAAATGATTAGTTTTTCATGCTTAAATTTATCTTAAATAATTTTGTGAATATTCCTATGTGATTTTTGTCTATTATTCTTGCAGAATTCTTGATGGGCAATTAGCATTTGAATAGGAGATTGGTTTGAAGAAGAGGTGAAAGCTTTCCAAGTCCAAGGAAGTAACATTAAGAGAGCATATGAGAGGGGAGCATTCATGGAAAGGAAGAAGTGTGAAGAAGAAGCTATGGTTCAAGGATTTTTGGATGGAAGAAGATGCACAAACTCACGTTGAAGCACACACTCACATGCATGGCTCCACTTTAAGCTACCACTAGAACACACATAAGCTCACACAAGCTCCCACACACTTATACATGTAGCACATCTCTCACGTTGCACTCACTCTCACTTAATTTCATTTCATATAGCCACGGGTAAAGGAAGAAGAAGTTATATGTTGAGAAGAGAAGGAAGCATGAGCTATGTGTTGAGAGAAGCTACAGGTTATTAGTGAAGAAAGCTAAAGCTAAGACACACACAAAAGCATGAGCATGAGGGAAGAAGTAAACTTGAACTTGGGTGCATGAAGCAAGGAGAAGGAAGCTTGGGTTTTACGTGGAAAGAGAAGAGAGGGGAGCTGAGTTAAATGAAGAAGCATAAGGGAGAAACAGGGAAGGAGGAACAAACTCACGAAGAGAACACACACAAAGCTCACATGAACAAGAAATGAGGAAGCTTCACGATGATAGCCAACATGTTACCATAAGCTCAGCCTCCATACATTCTCACGTTGTGGCTGAACAGAGAAGAAAAGCTATGGGTTTTTCTTGCATGGAGAGGAGAAGAAGACGTGGGAAATGAAAGGAATAAACATTTAAGGTAGTTTGTGTGAAGAGAAGAAACAACTTGTCTGAAACATATGAGAAGCAACATGATAAACAAAAATGCCACAGGCTGAACGTGTTGATTAGGGGCATAATGCGATGAAAAGGTAGACTAAAAGGATGTCAAAATGCAAGGGAACTGGGCTAGAGAATAGCAACAGAATAATGAGGCCAGAATAGCAGAGCATGAGATGAAGAAACTGCGTGTTTGGCATGAGGAGAAGTTTATGTGGAAGTAAGGTCTCGAGTTTGAGGGAGGAAGACACAGGAGAATCATTTCTAGCACACGTTGATTGGCATGAGCTGAATGAGCATGAAAAGAACCACGTGAACAGTGTAAGGAGAAGCTTTGGCTGCACGTGAGAATAAGAATTGAAAAAAGAATGCGGAAGCTACATGAAGCACTAGCTGTAGCATGTGAGAGGGGAGTAACGCTTCATTCTAGAGAAAAAGAAAAGTAAAAAATGAGCTGGGAAGCACAAGAAAAGCAAAT
>JAIUCV010000007.1:26177807-26217422 GCA_026724425.1 Erythrophleum ivorense
TTTTTCTTTTATAATAAGATAGGTTATCTTGAATAAGTTTGACAAATTAAAAAAAGAAAATCCTAGAAGAAAGAGGGAAGTGAAATATAGAAAAATAAAAAAAAGAAATATAAAAGAAATAAAAGCACATACTTGATTATTTTCAATATTTCCTCTTTATTATATCTCATTTCCTAATAACATTTCTCTCAAATATAAAAATATTTGGCTAAAATTGTTATTTTATAATAATAAGTGGAATTTTCATACAATTTAAGAACTCCAAAAATTTGATATTAAATACTCTTAACTTTTAATTATAGGTAGTTTTTGTTTTTTAATTAAAAAAAATTTCTCAAATATTATCAAAAATATTGAATTAATAATCAAGTATTTAAAATTTACTAATATTTATTTGTTATATTAAAATTTTAATATATAAAATTTTAAAAAATATATACTTAATTATTACTGATTCTATCATTATTCAACAACGATTCGACTAATGAATTGTGAATTAGTACCTCCACCGGTTCAATGATCGATTTAGTTTTAAAATTGTTGGTTTAAATTGTTCGTGGTGTATGCAAAAACAAAAACAAAAGAAAATTCAGATAGAACTCAAAGTTTGTTTAAGTAATTTGCTTGCAAGCTATAAGAGTTTGTTTAAAAAGATATTAATTTTTTGTTCTCTTTAAATCTTCATCCAAAAATTTTGATGGATAAGTAGAGGAAGTGCTTTAGCCAACATATGCAAATCAAAATTTGTAAAATCTATAGGCAAATCTAAGGATATTGCAGTTGAAGAACCTGTTGTTGTGATTTACAAATCTATGGATGAATATGTAAAATCTATGGATGATAAACTTAAATATGATAATGTGTAAGACTCTACTCAATTAGATGTGAACTCTACATTCTTCGATGGAGAAATTGAAGAAGTGCATGTGAAGCAACCTTAAGGCTACATGGTTTAAAGAAAAGAAGATAGAATATATTAGTTAAAAAAAGCACTCTATGAAAGGATGCAAGCACTGCATGCATGGAATAGTAAAATAGACATGTATCTTCTTGATCATAATTTTATAAAAAGCTCAAGTGAGCTATCAGTATATGTGAAGATGTATGAAGACTATTTCCTCATCTAGTGCTTATACATAGATGATTTAATATATATATGGGAAATAATACAAAGATGATTGACGATTTCGAGCAAGTCATGACGAAGGAGTATGATATGCCTAATCTTGGCCTCATGAGATACTTTTTCATAATGCAAGTAAAGGCCCAGACAAATATTCATCTCCCCAGCAAAATATGCTTATGATTTGTTGAAGAAATTCAAGATGAAGGAGTGCAAACCAACATTCACTTCAATGGGAACTAATGAGAAGATATTAAAGAAGGATGGAAAAGAATAAAGATGGACATGATGACTTATTAAAGTTTTGTTAGCTTGTTGATTTATCTCACAAATGGTAGGCCTACTTGAATGCTCTCAACACTATTTCAAGATTCATAAGCATGCCTAACAAGTCTCATTTCATGGTTATAAAACAAATTTTGATATATGTCAAACGTACAAAGAATTTTGGCATTTCATATGAAATAGAATATTTTTGTAATTTCATTGGCTACACCGATAGTAATTGGAAAGGATGCATTGATGACAAAAAGAGCACATCAAAATATTTTTTTCTTTTTGGGTTTCCAAGGTAATTTCATAGGCGTCAAAAAAGTAAAAGACAATTGCACTTTTATCTGCAAAAGCTGAATACATGGTAACAATGAGTGCAACATAAGAAGTAGTTTAGCTTAGAAGAATCTTAAAGAACTTACATCAAAGTGTCAATACACCAACAAAAATCTACTATGACAATATGTCTACTATCGCCATGACAAAGAATCCAATATTTCACAACTGCACCAAGCACATCAAAATTCATCCTCACTTTATTCGAGAACTCATGAAATGAGGAGAAATTGAATTGCATTACAACAAAAGGCATTTATTGACTAAAGTGTCAACCAGTAAAAATGCAAACTCAGTTGAAAATATTATATTTTCGACTAAATTTTCAATCACTCTATCAATGGTTTTTTGTTAATTGATAAATGATTACCAATTAATTTTTAGCAAGAAAATAATGAATTGAACAATGACTCTGCAAAGTCTATTGCTTTACAAAGTGTGATAGAGTTTTTTTAAATGACTAACTTTCAATTACTTGTTGCATTTCTTTCTTTCTTTTTTCATTTTTAAGTCATTTTTTTATTTCGTTTTTTTCATCTCCATATAATAAATTAATAATTAATATTTATTTTAATTTAATTAATAATATTTTAAAACTTTCATTTTGGTTCTTCACTTCTAGTTTGTGTGCATTCTTCTTCTCTTTTTTCTGGGTTTTCAATCTTCATGACCTTGAAGCCTTTAGATCTCTCGTTCTTTTAAGATGATAACCAAGAACTAAACATTATCAACATCAGCTCTTCAACATAAATCAGATCAAGAAAAGAGAGAGAGAAGAAAGACCTGCTTTGGTATATCCTTAAGCAAGTGAAAATTCAAGATTGACTTATAAGATTTTACTAGAAAATTGAATATCTTAAACAGCTACTAAAAATAAATTGATGATATGACTGTATATCTTTCCAAAAAATTGAAAACCAGTAGTAGCTACTCAACATAAATTAAAGATCTTACTAAAAAACATGCAAAAGAAAAGAAGATGAAGAAGAGAGCATTGAAAGGAGAAGAGAAGAAGAGAAAAAATGCAAGGCAAAACCAAAACCAAAACCAAAACAAAAAATGACTTCATTGAACAAGAACAAAATTTTACATATAGATAGGAAAGAGAAATTTTGATATGGTTTAAAATTCGACTAAATTTGAACGGGGTTTAAAATTTCAATTTTATTTTAACTCACTCATTAAAAAAAATACAGTTCAAAATATGAGGCGATTGAATTTGGTATCACTAAAAAAATTAAAAATAACTGAAATTAATGAATGAAGGGCGACTAATTAAATTTTAAAACAAAATTTTAATAATCTATATTATATATTATAATTAATTATTATATATTATATATTATATATCTAATCGTATTTAATATTTTATATATAATAATTTTAAAATGTTATATATAATATTTGTTTATTATCTATATTTCTTTTTATTATTTATTATTTTTATATGATACACTTATTATTTATAATTAGAATATTATAATTCTAAAAATTTAGACTACTGAACAAAATTTTAGTTATAAGGTTGACAAAACTAGCTTTTCGCAACTTTTTTTCTAATCAATTTTTCATGGAATTTTTTTAACTTTTTATTATTGTTTATTGTTTAATGATTAAAATTTTTTTATCCATCTAAAAGTAAGTTAGAAGTCATGTAAATGTTAAAAAAAGAAAATCATGACAATCAAAATTTTGGTAAAAAACGTGAGTAAAAAAATCCTTAATATGGTTGTAATGTTGAAGTTTCGCAAGACAAAATATTAACTTGCAAAAATTTTTACAAGCCCAATTATCATAGAAAAGTACTTCATCAACTTTAGAAAAACTTGGAGTCATAGAATTTTCTAAATTAAGAGTGTTAAAATATAATAATATAAAAAAAAATAAAGAACTATCCATATAAGCTGGCAACATGATGAAAAATCTGAAGCAAAGGGAATGGCGGTGACATGAAGTTGCCTGAAGATGTATTGCAGTAAAAATAATGCTAGCTGAAAACTCAAGACTGTGTACGAAGTGGCGGCATGAAGCAAGCTAGGAAGTACATATACTTATGTTGACAAATTGCAGCAAATATGAAAAATAGATATGTCGATCATGAAACAAAGAACAAAAGTGCCAACCTTGGAGCCTAGATATATATATATATATATATATATATATATGGCTGAAAGCTTGTGTGAATGCGTAGCCGATTACCGAACAATCCAAAAGCAATACAATACAGTATATTATCTGCATCTCATCTGCCCCCGCCACCGCCCCCCCCCCCAAAAAAAAAGAGGAAAGCCATTCTGCATCTTATTCTCTCCCTTTCCTATGATTCCGCCATTTCCACTTTTTCATGTAATCAAATTCCATCAAAATATGGGAATTTCAGAGCTGACCTCTTATTTGTTTCAGTCACCACTTTAAAAGTTTGTTCTGAGATTTTTTTAATTAAAATATAACATGTGAAAAAATTGAAGGAATAATTAATGATATACTCTAAATTTAAATAAATAAATAAATTTATTTATTTATTTAAAAAATGACAACAAATACTTAAAATAAAATTACATATAAGCCCCTGTCGTCCGAAATAAAAGTATCATTGTCGCTTGTAATGTATACTGTCACAACGACCATTTTGCAGCTACCAGCTGCCTAACAATGAATCTCCACAGTCATTATCGTATTCAAATAAATTGAATACGGAACAACAACGACGACGACGACGTAGAAATTCACTCAACTAGGATCTTCTAACATCAAGCAAACATTAAAGAAGAATCATAACTCGTAAGGATAATCAATGCGGTAATTGGTATATTTTCTGTCTTCTACTACTTAAGTTTGAAATAATGACTGTTATTTTCTTCTCAAACCTATCATTTCCTTAGATTGTTTGTTAAATTAATGTCTTAACTTTTAATTAAGATGTACTATTGATAAGATTTCATTGTCACGCAATATGCAAGCACAACTATGTTGTTAATGTGCAATAGAAATTGTTTTTCATTTTTTTTACTAATAAAGCCACATTTTATTTCTATATGAACGACTTTTTTTTTCCCCTAATAGAACACGATAACTCTTTATTTTGGCGCCGTAGGACCAAAATTGCGAATTGTTACAAAATGACATGAACTGATTATTGACTTATTATAAGAGTTCAATAAATTTTAGTTGGAAGGAATTTTATAGCAAAAGAAAGAGAGTATGAAATTACAATTCAGAGTCCAAATATTCATCTCAAACACACGCAATAAAAAATCCAACACAATAGCTTTTGAACAATAATAAATCAGATTTATAATACAAGTACAGAAAAGGATGTGAAAACAAAAACACTAGTACAACAATGCCATTTACTAGCTACACTCGACCCTTTTTGCTTGCTTAATTTACAAGTGCAGCGCATTGATAATTTATTTTGGTACAAGCAAACAAAACAATGATTAGAACAACAAATCTTACAACATACAAAATAATGATCTATAAAGTATGGGTGAAAGGAACATTGGTGGCCGGCAACCAAGAATTTCCGCCTATGAAGTTTGCGACGGTGAATTTTGAGGCCTCAGCTGCACTAATAATAACGTGATAGCCGGCCCATGTAACACGATTTGCAGTGGATGAACCTGCACCAGTGTTCATGTACTCGCCATAGTACAAAGTACTTAAGGCAAAGTTACCACTCCATTCTAACCAACCAGCAGGATCAATTAAACTATCCAGATAAGTCTTCATGAAAACTGTTCGAGAATATTTTTGCCAAGGCCTTCCAAGATACGTTTTCACAGAGCTCTGAACTGGCTGTAAATCTGAGGCAGCTGTAACCTTGCAATTGTGAATGGAAATTCCAGTATTTTGGTTTGGATCAGTTCGACCTTGGGCAGTGATAGTGTTGACTTTGTTAGGAGGATTTCGAGCAAAAAGGTTGCAATTCTGGAAAACTACAGCAGCATTGCCAAAGATGAAATCAACCGTGCCATAAACATCACATTCCCTATAAAATTGTCTCTCGGAGAACACGTACAATGTGTCTTGGAATCCTTCAAAACCACATCTATAGAATACTGATAAGTCTGACCCCGAACGCAATGCTACAGCTTGGTGGTTAGATGCACCAGCAGTGTTCCTAAATGTGATATCCCGAGCAATAAACCCATCCCCAACAGCAGCTGCAAAATTTGACGAATAGTTATGTAAGTTCTCAGTCTTATCGTCTCTTACATTTTGATGAACTTTTAAGGCAGAACATTAACCAAAAGCATGAAACAAAGGGATTGGTTTTGCTTACCAAAAGTTGCAGAACGGAAGGTAGTGGTGCCTCCTCCAACACTCTTGCTACCAGTAATAACAGTCTTTCCAGTACCATCTCCCACCAACATGATATTGTTCGATTTTATCTCAACTTGTTCGTTGTATATTCCTGCCTTCACGTGTATGACATACCTCCCCCTGGTACTCTTTGGTGCAGCATTTATGGCAGCACTCACTGTTGTGTAGTGGCCGGATCCGTCTTTAGCCACAACGACATTAGCCCGAGAAGATGGAGAAGAACTCTGCAATAGCTTCCTGTCACCCGGCTTGACCCATGTGGGGAACCCATCTTTATAACTTGGTTCGTCATATTGAACCTTGTTCAAAGCCAAGGAATTGCTTAGCAACTTGGTGACATTGTTGGACATCAAGGGCAACACATAGTCTTGAACCCCAAGTTCATAGAACCCAACTTTACAGGCCTCAAGGCTTGTCAGAGCAGAGCTGAGCCATGTTTGTGTATCAATTTGGGTGCAGTTGGTGTTCGGGTCTAGGGTTTTATTGAGTTTGTGGATGGTGTGCTCATACAACTCTAGGCAATCAGCCCATGCAGCTTTTTCCCTTGGGTTCCGACACTTTGGGCCAAGTGAAAGGGTGTTTTCATGGCCTTTCAGTGCTCGCTCTTGGGCGAGTTGTAGAGAAAGTTTGAAGAAATCATCTTTGTTGTTGATGGGTTTGTGTTTGTGATTAGGGTTATCGCTCAAGAAATACTCACATGGTTGAGGATTAGGAGTTTGGCTACACCATTGTTTGATGTCATTGAAAGAATAACCAGAAACAAATGAGGAAAACAAGAATGGAACAACTAGAAGTGATAATAGTAAGTTGAACAAAGCTGCCATAGTACTTGGCTTTTTCTTTTTCGATGGCCTATGAACAACTCTCTTAAATGTTTGGGGTTGAGAATAGGTTTTTGTGGTTTGATAAATGTTTGGATGATAATTTGGTGTCCTAGCTAGCTGCCTTTTTATAGAGGTGCTGGGAAGAGGTGGTGGTCTTAATAGTCATTAGGAATATCACTTTTCAAGGGTTGGCACGACTTTTTTGTATTTTCCAAGTTATTTTTGTTTTTGTTTTTGATTTCATTTTATTATAAGCTAATCCAAATCTATTTCGATATAGCATGCCTCTTGAATATAATATATAATACATAATACTAAGAACATTTTTTATATACATATGATGAATATTTTGGGGTTGAATTGAATTTTAACGAGTTCCCACGTACTGCACAAGAGAACAAAGTCAACAAACTTTCTGATGGAGATTAATTGTTTTATTTTCTTTCTATTCATATTTGGCTGCAGAAATTAATTCGTCATATATAAACGACAAACTTTAATTTCATCTCAGAAAGTTGTTAAGTATGGTGTTCCTTATATTAGAGATCCGATTAAATTAATCTTAATCCCAAAAAAAAATTAAAGTGGAAAAAGATAAGGTTAAAAGGAAAAAGGTAGATATAATGTATAACAGTGTCTTATTCCTAGAAGCAAAACGAACAAAAATAATGAAAATTTCACCAAAATGCACATTTCGTAAAAAGTAAACTGTATCCGATAATTTTAGAGCAATTACAAAGAAAAAAACTGATGATTTGACAAATAATCATGCAGCCAAACTTAAAAGGTTTATGACTTTCTTCATTTTCCAATCAACATTGGTGTCTTAGAAAAACTTTAGAAGCAGAACAAGTGGCCTTTTCGCTGTTGGCGTACACACAGTTAGCTTTTGGGAAACGGAAAAAATTAGTTTGACAACCAAGTTGGTGTCCGCTTGTTTAAGAGAACTTGAACTATTAATTACATTTGAGAATTAATGAGCATATTCTATCCAGAAGCAAAACGAAAGAAAAAAATGCAGATGGAAAATTACGAAGAAAATTAAACTGTGGAAACATATAAAAATAAAAAACTACTATAATGTATTGACTATAGCATCCACACCTATCTACATGATATATATGTGCCTATTTGAAGTTCTAAATTAAACTTATTATATCTTCACGGCATTAAGTGTCAACTACAATTTTAGGAATTGGCTTAGTAATTTAAAATTGTGATTTCTACTTTTATTATTTAGTTCCAATTTTTTGGGGTCAGCATTTATAAAATTTATTTTCTTAAATATATCAAATAGAAAGGTGCGTCTTAATTTAAGATTCCTTGCAAAGGGACCTATTCTCGATTACTACACAAATTGCAGTATAGATACCCCTACCGTAAAATGAAACAAAAAGAGAGAAAAGGGGGGGGGGGGGGGGGGGGAGTCTATCGACAACAACATCTAGTTCCTTATACTTTGGCTTTAATCTATGTTTAGCTGTAATAAGGTGAAACAGTCCTGGTATCTTATATGGGCTTTCTAAAGTTATGTATGACTTGGGTTTGTATATCATATCATTTCTTAAACTTGTTAAAATTTATCCAAAATTCCCAAGCGCTGCTGATGATGATTTTTCGCAACTATGTTTATCAATTTGAATTTGACGAGTTTTATACAATAATAACATTTTGTTGATAGTAAAATTAAAAGGATATTGCAAATAATTATGATAATTATATTGGCCACACTTGAGAGAGAAAAATCATATTATCTTTCCATCATTGAATTAAAAAGTTTAGAGTTAATAATTATACAAAAAGATTTTAAATAGATTTAATCATTTCTTTATCAGATCAATTTTGTATTTTTATGTATGTTCCCATCACTCAGACACAATGGGCAACGACGAATAGTTTATCCGTTGAATATTGACATTATATATATTTAAGTTATTTTGTAAAGAAATGTCATTGTCGCACAACAATATTTCTTTAACAGAATTACAAATAGTCAAATCAGGAATCCTTATACAGTGTGTCACGCCGTAGATTAAGTTCTTTTTGTACCTTTGTTTTTTTGGTCATGTTTATGACATGACCATATATATACATCCGTAGATAGCCATTATTATAAGCCCAAGAAAATTTAGTATGGTCAAGACTTTGTCGTTTTTATTAATAATTATTGACATGTCGGTTTCATTGTGCTTTTGGTTTTTTTTTTAATACTTAGAACAAATCATTCCTCTTAATTTGTTTATTGGAGAAATTTAATCAAGCTTATTAAATTTGTATTATCTTTCTAATTAGTAAACCAAGGCGATAAACAGTATTCAGTATAAAACCATTAAAATGGACTAAATCTATGTTGGCAAAAAAAAAAAAAAAAGGATTCTATCAAACTCATTTAACCTATAAAAATAGTGAATTGGATTTAAATCTTATCAATTGGTATAATTTGATATTATATTGGCCCAATCCAGTTAATCCTCCCCTAGGGTGGCGCTTTTTGTAATAATTTTAATAATTTAAAAAATTAGAATGAACTTTCAATTCTTGTTACAAAAACCGATCCTTTAAAGTAAGATTTAAATGCATTTGAGGAAGAAATCTGAAAATTTTTATTATTTATTTTATTTTATTTTAGTTATTTGATGAAACTTAAGCAAATTAATTAAGTAAATTTTTTTTTTTGGATTGTTGAAGTTTAAAGGAATTGTTAGAACATTTAAAATTTGAATTTAATTGTTTGAGATAATTGTTTTTATTTTGGAAAATACTTATTATTGCAATGAAACTATTTACTTTCTTATTTTTTCAAATGTTATTTTTTAATTTTTCTAATTTGTTTAATCCATCAATAGGTTGAGTTTGAATTCTTGACCTATTTAAATAAGTGGATCATTATAACTCAATTTGTTTAACCCATAACCTCTCTTAGGTTGGCTCACTTTGACCATTCTAATTAGGGCAGGACAATAACTAATAACACAACTTTTTTAAAAAAAATAAATAGAGAAAATTAATCAAGTAAAAATCAAAGAAACTAAATAGATGTAATAAATAAATTAGTAAGACCTATGTGCCAATAAATGGTGGAACCATATATATATATATGTATTAATGTGTATATATATATATTTGATGCACCCTTAATTTTTAAAAAAAATTCTATATATATAGTATTATGTTAAGCTATGCTTCTACATTTTAAAAAGTTTTAAATTTATTGGACCTACACCAATTACATGACTCCTTACGTAGTTCTTTTTTTAACATTAAACGTTTTAACTTGAACTCATTGGATCTACATATGTATTAAATATACAATTTTCACCCAAAAAATTTATTATTGGATTTCTAGCTTACTAAATCCATACTTGTTTTTTTTAATCTTTTCTTTCATTTCATTTCTTTTCTTCCTCTTTTTTTTTTTAATTTTCTTTCTACCTTTCTTGCTTTTCTTCCCATTTCCTTGTCACTTTTCTTTCTTTTTTCGAAATTGCTCATAACTTTAGTCAATTTTTATACAGTGCTTCTTCTCTCTCTCTGTGCTTTCCCCTACCTGATTTTTTTTTTGGTTTTTCTTTTTTTTTTATCATTTATGATATTCCCATCTCGCTTTATTTTCTTTATGTCCGAATTGTGCTCTATAAATATAGTTTTTTCTTTAAAATACTACAAAACGTTTTTTTATATGTTATTAGATAAAATAGTATTTGCAGTGCTATATAAATATATAGTTTTTGGCAAATTAACAATCATAAATTGTTATGCTTCGTCAAATAATTTTTTTTCCTTTAAAATACTTTGAGTTGTTTATTCAATTATTATGATGCTATTATATGATAATATATTTTTTCTTAGTGTATTTTTATTATGTATTACATGAGTATTAACTAAATATAGGATTATGTCCTTATTCGTTTTTAGATAATGAAATTGTTGATATTAATACAAAAATAATTTTTGATATACTATTTATTTTAATTAGAATTTATTTTTACATTTAAAAGAAAGTAAAGATATTGTTAGTGTGTTTAATTTTAACTCAAAAGTTTAAAGAAAAATATTTATTTAAATAATATACAATAAAAATAAAATTTTAAATGAAATATTAAAAATTTTCTAAAAGGAATTGTTTTTTGCCGACAATAGCTGGAGGTCCTAACTCGCCCCTGACGCCAATCTTTGAGACAAGAATAATACAATTAACGTCTGCATTGACGCGTTTTCTTTGGCTGCTTGCCCATTGATTTCGCGCATGTTAGGCCACAGACAAGGTTTTATCTTTCAAAATAATAACAATAACAATAACAATAACAATAATAATAATAATAATAATATATCATTATTATGTTTTATAAAAATAAATAATAATAATATAATTATTATGATTTACTTAATTGAATAATATATAAAAATAAAATAAATAAAATAAATTTTTTTATATTTTTTATTTAAAAAAAAATTAATTAATAATTAAAATAAAATTTTAATTGATAAAAATAATATTTATAAAAATATAATAAATATTATTCAAATTATATAAAAAAAATACAACACCAGAACACGAGGAACCAAACAGGCCTCCTTACGCTTTATAAAGGTTGTATAAGTTCCATCACTTTTGCGTGTTTACGTATATCCCCATCATTCAAAAACAGTTGATAGTGACGTGTAGTTTATCTGTTAACCCACTGCAAAAAGTCAAGGACATGAGTTAAAACGGCATTTATGTTGAAGACGACAACTTGACATCATATTCGCATAATATTTTATAAAAAGGGTCATTATCATCTAATAAGAATGCTTTAATGGAATTACAAAATTGTCAAAGAGTAAATCATATAAATTTTATTTTAGTTTTGTTAAAAATATATAAATTTTTTATTTTAAAAAATATATATCTTTCTTATGAAACAAAATAGTATATTATATTTTAGTTTAATTTTAGATATTTTGACTAAAATATCTTTCTTTAACTATTATTAAATATTTTCTATAAAAAATATTTTAGTTAAAAATTTTGAAATTAGAATAAAATATATTTTTTAAAAATAGATATTTTTATAATTTTAACAAAATTAAATAAAATCTATATAATTTACTCAATAATCAAAGTCAGTTCACATGATATCATCCTCTACTTCTAGAAAGTAAATGAGTTTGATATTTCGAGTAATCCCTAACTTGCATTATCATCAATTTCAATAGCTAGACATGCGCAAATACAACGTAGAAATTTACTCAATGAAATTTACTTCTGAGTTCTCTTTGTTTATGACCAGATAAGTGCGACTTAATGGTAAAGCTCAGTCAGCCCAATCTAATAGAGAGAGGCCCAAAATTAAAATCTTATTTAACTGTTCTTTTATTCTTCTGTACTCAAAACACAATTCTTCAACTAGCCAAGAGAACTTACTAATGCTAACTTAATAATGCTAACTAAGTTCTCATTCTACTATTTAGATATATACCTTATATATTCCATTTTAGTGTAATCAAATCAATATTATCTCTAAATATTAAATAACATAAAATGGAATTTAAATTTCTCTTCAAATATTTATTTTTAAAATAGTTGGAGAGGTAAGATTGCTTTTATTAAAATTATATGGGTTTGATTATTTCGTAGACTAAACGAGAGTAATATTTTCAAGTTTCAGCATCTGCAATCTATGTGCCAATCGTCGCTGAAAAAAAGAATCAAATACAATTAGCCTCCGTATATTGAACATAATAAGCCAAATAAGGTCATTGGCCGCGTGCATATTAACTTCATGCATATTAGGTCAACAGACAAGGTGTTGAAAGTCAGAGAAATACAAAAGAAGGATCTTTTTATATAAGATCTTTATTCCCATAATGATCAAAGAAAGTAGTGCTAGCCGCTTGAATGTTAATTATGGATAAGATTACAAAGTAATTTGCGCTATATCAGAATAATATTTAATGATATAATATGCACGCAAAAGCAAAAACGAAAAGGACTTCGAAAACTATAAAGCTTGTGGCTCCAGACTAGCATCCTTGTAATTCCAACAACTACCTTTTTGCCTCTTCGATAAAAGGGCACCATATTTGAACATGAAATTTCATTCATACGCAATCGGACTTGGAGCAAGCCCTTCTCTTATATATTCATTGCCGTCCTCTCTTGTCCAAAATTGTTTACAAGCCATAGAACAAACTGCCAACTGTGGCAGCTTTTCGCTTTCTTGTAACACTCTTATTTACTCCCATCTTATACTCCTCTAATGTTACTGCTTATTCTCCGGATGACATTAAATTGTGGTGCAGTCAAACCCCTAATCGTCAACCATATGAGTATTTCTTGGGCAATAACCCTGCTCACAAACTCAAAACCATCAAACACAAGGCCGTTTTCCTCAAGATTTCTCTACAACTCGCCCAAGAGCGAGCATCGATTGGCCATGCAAACATTCTTTCACTTGGCCCCCAGTGTCGGAACCCACGTGAAAAGGCTGCATGGCCTGATTGCCTTGAGCTTTATGAGCACACCATCTTCAGACACAACAAAACCTTAGACCCCAGCACCAAGTGCTCCCAAACTGATGCTCAAACGTGGCTCAGCATAGGTCTCACCAACCTTGAGACATGCCGAGCTGGGTTCGACGAGCTTGGAGTTCAAGACTACGTGTTGCCCTTGATGTCCAACAATGTTATTAAGTTGTTGAGCAACACTTTGGCTCTAAACAACGTTCAATACAAAGAGCCGACTTGCAAAAATGGGTCTCCAACATGGGTTCAGCCTGGAGACAGGAAGCTGTTGCAGTCGTGTTCCCCAGTTTCTCGGGCTAATGTTGTGGTGGATAATGATGGCTAAAGAGTAGCGGTGGGAGATACGAGATATACGTGAAGGCTGGAGTTTACAATGAATAGGTTGAGATAAAGGCAAAGAATATCACGTTGGTGGGAGATGGTATTGGGAAGACTATAATCACCGGTAGTAATAAGTGTTGGAGGAGGCACCACCACCTTCCGTTCAGCCATTGTTGGTAAGTTAAAACATTTTCATAGTTTCAAGTTTTAACTTAATTTCAAGCCCCAGCGACAAAGTGGTCAAAATGAACCAATAACGAAAAAATTTAGAACTTAACTAGTTACGAATTTTTGCTGCTGTTGTAGGGGATGGATTTATTGCTCAAGACATTAAAATGGGCAAAATTAAAACTTTTTCCATACTTGAAAAAAATGCCAGGAGCTAATATTAATATGTATAAAAATATTCCAAACAATATATATATATATATATATACTACATAATAAGAACAGAACAAAAATACAATTTTTAATATGAAACATTCCCTCAATGTGAAAGGTAAAAAGTATAGGACTTAGCTCAAAAAAATTTCACTATCAACGGATCAATAAGTATAGCAATGAATCTCTAACAATTTTCAAGAACTAAATCTAATCCTTACTCACTATCAACAAAGTAAAAATCACTATAGTGACAATACACAAAGCCTAAGAACACATAATAAAAACCCAACAAATAGAGTAGAAAAAAATAATTTGACTACATAGATAAAACGCTCAAAGTGTCAAGAATAACACACTAAAATTTCATAAAGATTGAAGCACAAATGGCCCTCCAATGAAGATCATCAAGTGAGTAAATTTTCTATCTTCCTCCTACGATGGCACTATGTTCCATATGGAAGTAAAAAGGAAAACCTATTTTTGCATGTCATGGTTTCCTGCTTTCTTATCAAGTCTTGAGTCACATGCCACTTTAAATAAAGCAACCAACAACTTCTTTTTTTAATCATTAAGGCATGTGGGCCCACTTGAAAGAGGACCTACAACAAACTCTCCTTCCAACCCAAGTGGAGGTATCTACCAAATTGGCATTCAGACAGCAAACTTCAAACTTTCCCTTAGGTAGAGACTTCGTCTATGCATCTAAACAATTGTCATCCATGTGAATCTTCTCAAACTCAAGTGACTTAGAGTTTGGAATATCTCATATTCAATGACACTACACATCAATATGATTGGATCTACTAGGGAAAGTGGGATTCTTGCCCAAATAAATATCATCCTACTATCACAATATTGAAAATACCTATTTTGCATAATTAAACCTGGGTTCACGCATTAATTTCTTCATCCAAGCAATCTTTGCACGCTTTGGTACCAATAATGAACTTAGCCTTTGTAGTAGACATTGCAACAAACCCTCTACAACCTAGATTGCCATGCCACAACTCTTTGTACGAAGGTAATCAAATAGCTAGAGGTAGACTTTCTAATAGTCACATCCTTAGCCATGTCTAAATCTATATAACCACAAAGAACATGTTTACCAATTTCAAAATAGAGTTTCAAATCAGAAGTACCCTGTAAATATTTTAGAATCCATTTCATAGCATTCTAATGCAATCTACTATGATTGGAGGGAAAAGGACTAATAACACCAATTACAGGGGCTATATTTGGCCTTGTGCAAACTATTGCATACATCAAACTTCTTATTGCACATGTAAAATGGAATACGTTGTATTTCTTCTTTCTCATCATCACTAGAAGGGGCATGTCTAGTGCTAAGCCTAAAGTGAGTAGCAAAAGGTCGGTTACCATTGTAGCTTTGTCCATGTTAAACTATTACGTATTCTCAATGTATTGCTTTTGAGATAACCACAATTTTTTGGCTTCTCTATCATGAGTAATTTGCATTTCAAGAATTTGTCTTGAAAGTCTTAAGTCTATAATTACAAAAGGCTTACTAAGTTCCCTTTTCAACCTATCAATTTTGAAAGAATCATGACCAACAATTGGCATGTCAATAAGATAAAATAGTAAAATGATGAAGTCATTGTTAGAGAATTTTGGCACAAAAACATAATGATAAAAAGTAGTCTTTTTGTATGCTTATTGGATCACAACAAAGTCAAACTTCTTGTACCACTATCTTGGAGCTTATTTTAACCTATGCAAACTCTTTTCCAATTTGCAAACATAATTCTCTTTACCCTTCACCATAAAACCCTCAGGCTATTCCATGTAAGTCACCTCTTCTAAATCACCAAGAAGGAAAGTAGTTTTCACATCCATTTGCCCAACCCAACCTTTAAATTAAGGCTAGCTACCAAATTAAGAAAAACTCAAATAGAAGACACTTTAACAACATGTGAGAAATTTCCCTTGAAGTCAATATCTTTTTTTTTTTACTAAAGCCTTTAACAACTAGCTTAACTTTATATCATGGAGATGAAGCACCTTATTCAGTCTTTAACCTGTACATCCATTGATTTTTCAAAGTTTTCCTATCCTTAGGCAACTTGACTAGCTTAGAAGTATAATTATCATACAAAGATTTCATCTCATCTTTCATCACTGCAACCTATTAAGCCTTTTGCTCACTCTTTAAAGCTTTTTCATAGCACTCAAGTTCTCCCCCATTAGTGAGAAGTACACATTCATCAGATAAATAATGAGTAGAACTACAGGTTCATCAGTAACTCTATAAGTAGGAGCATCTATCTCAATATCATTAACATCATTACCCTTAACTTCAATCATCCAAAACATGAATCTACATATCATTATGATTGTAAAACTTTTGCTATATCAAGTGTATGTATGATAGGAGCTGGAACTAGAGTTGGAATTTTAAGTTAACTAGGTCATCAATACTCATAGACTTTGACTTCTCTACCTTGCCAATATCTTCAATGGTTTGATCCTCTGTGAAAATAGCACCATGACCATGACTCCTAACAAGCTCCATTTCAATTAGATCATAAAATTTATAGCCAAACTCATCATGACCATAGCCAATGAGAATAAATTGTCTTGTCTTGGTTTCTAACTTAAACCTTTCATATTTTGCCACATGTACAAATGCTTTACAACCAAACACACATAAGTGGTCATAGGAAACATCCTTGCCATACCACACTTGGTCAAGAACATTAGATTATAAAGCAATAACTAGAGATGAATTATTAACTTGTGCAATAGTATATCAAGCCTCATCCCATAATGAACTAGGCAACTTTGCTTTGGAAAGCAAACATCTAACTATCTCCATCAATTTCTTATTCATCCTATCCTACTAGGCCATTTGACTATGGAGTCTTGGGAGGCATCTTCTAGCATCTAATACCTTGCTATTTGCAATATTCATTAAATGGTCCACAATATTCACCATAATTCTTAGTGCAAATAGATTTTAATTTTTTCTTTTTGGTTTTCTCTCAATAGAAACCTGGAATTTCTTAAAGACATCAAGTATTTGATCTTTTGATTTCAAGGCATAAATCTAAAGTTTCCTTGAATAGTCATCAATGAAATTCACAAAATAAAGTAAAACACCTAAGGTTTTTAACTTTATAGGACCATAGAGATCAAAATGCACCAACCTAAGCAACTCTAATTTTCTTGAAAGGGGATGGATTTTGAAAGAGACTTTATTTTGTTTCCTAACTAAGCAATGAACACACTTTACCAATCTTGCACCTTTCAATCCTAAAAGGAGATCCTTCTTGGCCAAGCAACCGAGTCCCTTCTCACTAATATGGCTAAGCTTCTTGTGCCATAACATTGAGGAACTATCACACTTAACTACATTAGCAATATCAAAGGAAACTAAAGCTTTGGTCCAAAACAAACCATAAAATCTATTTCTATGTGCCACAACCAAATAACTCTAGTGATTTTACATTGTCCATCACCAAAAGTACTAACATAACCATCATCATTAAGAACACTAATAGAAATTAGATGTAGACAAATGTCAAGTGCATGTCTAACATTCTTTTAAAATAACTTTGCCCTATTACTGGTTTGAAAAATAACAATTCTGATGCCAATAACCTTTAACAAACCATCATTACCCATCTTCAATACACCATAATCACCTCGAGTATAAGATGTGAAGAAATCCTTCCTTGATGTCACATGAAAGCAAGCACCGCTATCAACAACCTAGTTAGATTCATGATAGGCAATGTTAAATAGATTATGATCAGAAACAATAAGAAGATCTTCTAAAGTAGTAATGGCAAAATGATCATCATTGTCATTATCTTTCTTGTCAGGCTTGCTTTTATTCTTGTTCTCCTTTTTCCACTTATAACAAACTTCTTGATGTGTCCCTTTTTCTTTCAATAATGACACTCAAGATTTTTGTACTTGAACCTTGATTTTCTTTTACTGTTGCTTCTACCAATTTCTCCGTGATCCCTCTCCTGACTTCTTCCTTGATTTTCAACAAATAAAACATCAGATTGTGAGGTTTGTGCCTCTTGCATTTCTTGTCTCATTTCTTCATTCAAGGCAATGGTTTCCACAAAATCCATAGACACAATACCACTAAGAGAAGAACTTGTCTAAGACACAGGGATTTTCCTAAGAATCAAGTAAACTATTAAGCAATGAAAGTCTTAAAATCTCATCTTCAAATATCACACCCCTGCTAAACAACTAGTCAAAAAGCCCTTAAAATTCATTCAAGTAATGAAAAATAGAGTTGCCCTCCTTGTTTCGTTAATTCATAGCTTGTTTAAGCAAAAACAATTTATTGTTGTCAAATTTAGAGCATACAAGGATTCAAGTTTATCCCACAAAGTTCTAGCATGTAACTCATTAGAGATATGATTCATAACATTATCATCTATCTATTGCCAAATAAAGCCATAAACCATCTCATGTTAAAAAATCTATTCTTCTTTGGCTTCAAATTCAAGTCTCTAAGTAGCAAACACTAATAAATGTAGCTTTTTTCATAAGCAAGAGATCTTTCATCTTTTGTTCCATTTATGATGATTTGTGCCATTCAAACTAATCATTCTATTGTGATTAGGCTCCATCATTCAATCAAGCAAAAACCCCATAACCAAAGCTTTAATACCATTTTTTAAGAAAGGTTATGCATGAGTTGAATAATAATAGGAAAAATTAAAACCTTTCCCTACTTAAAAGAACCTATGAAGAGGTAATACCAATGCGTATAAAATATTTCAAATAGTTGATATATCAGAAAAGCAAAAAATAATAAGAATAGAAGAACACACAGTTTTTAATGTGGAAAACCCCACCAATGTGAGAAGTAAGAACCATGGGACCTAGTTCAAAAAATTTTCACTATCAATGGATCAATGAATATAGCAATGAGTCTCTAACAATTTCCAAGAACTCAATTTAGCCTGTACTCACTATCAATGAAGTGAAAATCACCACAGTAATAATACATAAAGCCCAAGAACACAGATATAGAAACCTAACCAATCGAGTAAAGAAAAATAATTTGACTACATAGATAAAATGCTCACAATGTTAAGAACAACGTACTAAAATTTCATAGAGATCATAGCATGAATGACCCTCCAATCAAGATCACCAAGTGAGCAAATTTTCTCTCTTCCTCCCATAATGGCATTGCATTCTATATGGAAGTAATAAGGAAAACTTATTTTTGCATCTCATGGTTTCTTAATTTTATATCAAGTCTTAGGTCACATGCCACTTTAAATAAAAAAACTAACAAATCCTTTTTTTTTTCATTAAAGCATGTGGGCCCTTGAAGGAAGACCCACAACAACACTGTTGGAGCATCAAACCACCAAGCCATTACACTATGTTCTAGTTTAGATTTATTGGTTTTTTATAACAAATGTAGCTTTGAAGTTTACCATTGTATGTGCACTCTAATAGATAGTTCTCTAGGGAATGTGACACTTATGGCGTAGTGGATTTTATCTTTGATAACGCTATGGCAGTTTTCCAAAATTGTAACCTTTTCACTAGAAACCCTCATTATAAAGTGAATACAATCATTGCACAAGATTGAATGGATCTAAACCAAAATGGGATTATAATGGACACAGATCCTTTACATTTGGATATCCACGTAGTTGCTGTGTAGATCTTTTTTTTTTTCACTTTTTGGGTTTAAGATGAATATGGAAGATAAAAATTATAACTTTGAGGACAAAATTTTTAACTATGAGAAATTGTAATTTATTCTCACACTTAAAATTTGTGTCCTCAAAGCTATAATTTTTATCTTCCGTATTCATCCTTAAACCCAAAAAAAAAAAGAAAAAAATGGAATAGCATGGTAATTGCACAGATACCTAATTTACAGAGGATCCATGCGAGATTTTGACACATATAATCGATCTTAAAAAATAATTTCCTTGAGAAACATGCTGTAAAAATTCTTTCCTGAAAAAAAACTATTACCTTTTCTTTTTCTCAATAACAACATAGAGACTTGGTTTCACATTCTTTGAAATATTTTTGTTTAATATAGTTGAATGCAGATGGACCACATTCATGTTTAGGCAACTTTTTTTTAAAATAATTTTTGTTGAACATAAATGGGCCTATTCCCATTCAACAACAAAAATTATATTTGAACATTCCAACATATTTAAAAATTTTATATTTATTTAGTATTTTAATTTTTTTTTTAAATTTCTATCTAAAATGTTCCAACAAAAAATAAGAAAAAATTATTGTCATAATAAAAAGAATAGTATAAAATAAAATAACTATTTGAATTATAGAAAAAAGTAAATAAAAAATTTGACAAACAAGCAAAAAAATAAAATAAAGGAAAGAATAATTCTATATGAACCATAATGACTTGTCCCACATTGCATTCTTCTTTTGAGTCATTGCAGATAATGTTGCATTGGCTCTTCTTATTGTTCTTCTTCTTCTTCTTCTATTTCTAATGAATCACTATGGTTGGGATTGCATATTGGTTAAGAATTCAAGTCCCATTAAGGCTAAATAAGAGGGATTGGTTGACTTAAGGTGAAGAACCCTTGCTTTAATGATAGGATAGTCCCTACTATATAAAAGACACACCAACGTACTCAACACTAAATGCAAGTGGATTTGTAAATAGTGACGTAAGTGGGACTTTACTAGATCGTATGGGATGAGCTATTAGAGTGGAAAAGGATAATTCTATATAAAGAGACTAAGGCATTAATGTTGCATAGTATAAGGGATTGGTAGCTCTATAGCTTGTATATTGCACAACTAACACAATTAAAGAAGGACAAGGACCTTTGAAATCTATGAAAGGCACAATGGAAAGGCTAACACTAGTGAACTATCCCTGTATCAATGCCAGGGTGTTTGTATATGATGACACACCTACTTCATCAACACCTAATGCATCATCCACTATTGGTTTCCCAAATGAAATGAAATTGTGGCCTTTCTTTCTTGGCTTAGTGTAACACCCAGTTTGCCAAAAAAGGACTAGAAAAGTGTGATTTTCAAAGGAAGTTCCTTAAATCAATGGGATAGCAGCAAAATAAAATTAGAGTGATAATCTAAACCCTTACAAATGAAAATTTGAAGCTTGAGATGTCTAGAAACCTTAGCCAAAAAAGTTACAAAAAATTGCAAAAATATGTAGTGGTATTTTCGTAGTTTTGAGCAAATTTTGGAAAATTCATACAAGAGATTTTTAAATTAAAAAAATTAAATTTTTTAAGGTTTTTAGAGGCCCTAAAAATTATAGAAACCCCTAAAATAGTTAAAACTCTTTCAGTGAGTAATTTCGGGTATTGGTTGACTAAAACTTTGACCGAATAATTTGAATTAGCTTCAAATCCAATTTTACTGAAACCAAAGGCATTTTATGAATTAGAGAACCTAAATTTTATGATGGAAAAGATGGTTATCAAAAAAGATTTAAAACAAGCTCAAACGACATAGTCAAACTGTAGTGGCAAAATTATAAATTGAAAAGTAAGATCACTTTACCTTTTTGGTAAGTCACATTCAACTTCAACCACTTCTTCTCCACCAAAGTTTTCTAGTTCGGACAAAATTGGAGATAGCTCCAAGGACACATAAGGAGAAGGGGGAAGAAGAAGGTGATAGACTAAGAAAACTATGGGAAATTCAAGTCTAGTTTATACTTCTTCCTTCCCTAATGATGTCCTTCCCATTCTCCTCTCTTTCCCCATGTTTTTGATGAACTAATTGACCCTAAAACATGTTTGATTTAGTGGGAAGAGGAGAGGAATTGAAAGGAAGCTTGGAAACTTGGAAAAGCTCACTTGAAGAAGCTTGAAACCAAAGTAAGCTACATGGCTTTCTTTTGCTTCTTCTTAGTTGTTCCTCCATGATAATTTTCAGTCAAAATTAGACCCATCGAGGAGAGAATTAATTCAAGTCTTAGCAAGTTAGAAATAAGGAATTTAGAGCAAAAGGAGTAGGAATTTTCAATTGGAAGTGAAAGAGAAGTAATGAAATGCAATTTGAGACAACTAGGGATTATAGTGCACATATGAAAATTCAAACTTTTCTAAGGGTGTGTTAACTTATATAAGAGTTTGAATGAGTCTATAAGACCTTTAGGAAGGTTTATAAATGCCAATTTCCCAAGAAAAATCAAGTAAACTCCATGAGCTTTTCTTATGTGTGTGTCTCGACCTTAGGTGATATCATGCATCTAGGGAGAGTTTTTTTTTTTTCAAGGGTAGAAGAGGCTTAGACATGAATTATAGATGCTAAAGGGACCAATGAATTAAATTTAGAAAGCTTGGTTTATGAGATGCAAGTTTGGGCTGCATTTAGACATAAAGAAGCAACCTAGAGTTTGGCTTCTTGTATTAATTTTATGATGACTTCAATGAGTGTAAAGGGAGTCCTATGACCTAGAATGAATGAGAGTTTGGAGCCAAGATCAAGAATTCAAAGGGTTGCTTCATTATGCCTTATATGGGGCATATTGATGTCTTAAGGAAAAGTGAGTTTGTATAGAGTTTGTGTGAAGTTAGATTTGGTTCCAAGGGTGTAATTAAGTCTCATTTGATGTGTCTAGGCCAAGAAAATCAAGAACTCCCCTATTGGTGTGTGTTAGCCAAGAAGGTGCAAGGGAAAAGTTATGTTTCCTAGCATGAGATAGTTTTCTAACCTTTCTCACTTGTATGTCTTAATTTGATACTTATCTTGGATTGCTTGTATGTGCATTTGAACTATAAGATTTATTTATAGCCATTGATCTTGTTCAATCATGATATTATAGAATCAAATAATCCCTTTAGGGTTTTGAAATATTCATGGCCTAACTTGAACCCTAAGTGAAGGCCCCTTGCTTTACCTTGGTTTCTAGGTTAGTTTTTTTACATATTCTTATTTCTCACCCTTCTAAACCTTTGATTTTGTCAAACTTTCATTAAATACACATGTTTCCCTCAATCTCTCTCTTTCTTAGCCAAACATGAAGAGGTCTAAGGTTCCAAGAAATTTGAAATTTTCCATAGTTAAATCATACCTTCTTCTTAAACTCTCTTGATATACATTCCTTTAGTGTATTTGGTTTTCTTAAATAAGCTCTTTTGCTTACCTTTTTTAGAAACCAAATCCACCATGAGAAAGAACATGAAGAGTAAAGAAAGTCTCATAATTAAATCATAACAAATTTTGGCATAATTCCTGACCTATTTTGGCTTGCTTTTCTTTCTATTTCCTTCCTTCTTCATGCCACCATGAAAATGGTTTTAGAGTTGCCTAGATTGGTTATGGCATGAAGAAGATGAATGGCGTGGCTCATATGTAATACCATAATTTCTAACTCATTTCCTACACATTTGCATGCTCATATGATACATTCCATGAGGGGAAGTAAGAAAATTCATTAAAATAATACATTTATTTGTGTTGCGTCGCGTATAAAAATTTCGTTTAGTGTCACGTGAATCGTGTGAGCTCATACAACATATTCTCATATTTAATCACATGAATACAACTCATTTTAATTATCAAAAGTGGCCTACATCTCATGAAAACTGAAGGAATGCATAAAATATACATGAATATTTTCAGCCAGATTCTTTCTCATTTCTGTCACAAATTTGGAAAATCATAACTAATTCTAAAAAAATCAAAATCATGCATTCTTGGAGACTCTGAAAAGCTACGCATGTCTACTTCATACTAAAAATATGTCCGGACCATAAAATCCATCACAGAGGATGTTTGACAATCAAATTCATAGATCAAACTGTCTACTGGTACTGTCACAAATTTCTGCAACAAATTTCAAAATTTTTCAATTAATTCCAAAAAAGTACAATCCATGCAAATGATACCAATCTAGAAATATGTAGATGTTAGCAAGAGGAAAAAAATAACTCCAGACCAATTCAAGCATGCTCATATCCCGAAATCCGATCAAACAGTAGTTGAGGTCGAGTGGAGTTCCTAGTACTTTCATATCTCCCTCTCTAGACATCCAAATGAGGTGCTTCTAGTTGGGAAAAGTCACAGGGAATGTCTAGCTTCTTTGCATAAAATTTCATGGCAATTGCACATTATGTGAGCCTTGGATGACAGATTTCATTTTTAGACCAATATGAACAGTAACATGACCAAAACTAGAAAATTTGCCAACTTTAAAAATTCATCAAATATTCTATAGACCTCCAAAAATTATGTTCTTTAGCTTCCCAAAAATATTTCAATGAACTCTAATTGCATGCCAAATCTCAGATTGAGAAAAGCTCATTCGGACAAAAAGTGACATAGGGTTCCCTTATGGTCAATTTTGGCTCTATATAGGGTGCCAAATTATCCAAATGACTTTCCTTGGGTTTTGGCACCTTTGGGGCAAATCTAAAAGCATAATTGGATCTTGTGTGAGCTGCCCAAATAGTCCCAAACTCCATGTCTCTCATTTTGGCTATGCCACATGCAATTATATATACTCACATCAAACTTTCAAGAAGCATATATTGGCATTACATATTCAAATTACACTCCATCATTCATATGACACATTCTTTCATTTCTACATCATATATTATCATAATTATATATGTTCTACAGGTTATAAATCATTTACAAGCATAGGTTACATCATTTGACATGAATATGGCATTAAAGTAGCAAAATTCATGCACTTTGTTGTCAAACTCTTTTCTTCAAGGTGGTTGGCTTCCATTACCTTGTTCACTTGGTCTACCTAACATATTAGAACATTGGAGAGGAGAAAAAGAGATTCAAAGAATCCCAATAGCTTATCTCCAATTCAATCATGCATAATAAATGCAAAACAAGTCAAAGAAATGCATGCATGGCGTGTGAACATGTACAATCACTCAAGAGATATTTTCATCATTCAAGAAAGTCATACATAGCATACAAAGACTTGCTAGCCAAGTGAATTGGCCTCACCCGATTTCTTATGGATTTTGGACTTGTCTCACCAATTCTTTATGAAATTCTTGGACTCAACCATTCTCTTGGGAGCCCATCTTGCTTTTGGGAGACTCTTTGCTTTGTCTTAACCAATCTTTAGGGTTCTTAGCTCATCCTCACCATAGCTCAGGGTTCTTGGCCTCACCACACTCAAGCAAACCTAAGCGCACATCATGGACATCATATGAAACATAATATGTCATTATGAAATCATGCTAGCATACTTTTCATGGCTTGAAAATACACATACACACATTCTAAGATAAGCTAAGCATATATCCATGCATGAAAGAAGGTGGAGAGAGCTATCTTGCACACAATCACACACTTTTCCCTTTGAAAGAATACTCCCTTTTCGGCCACACACACAAAAGTGTAGGGATGCTTTCTCTTGGCCTATACACAATTTATGGAATCGAATTAGGTTCATAAACTCAATTTTAAGGTTATACAATTTGCGTAGACACTAGGTTGGCTTATAACCTCATTATGGTCCATAAATGCACCCAATGAAGCAACATTCCTCAATTAAATTCTAGGCTCCATTCTTTCCTTTCAAATATGCTTCTTGACTCCTTTTAAGCCTCTTGGAGTTATCACACAATTAAAACCAAAAGCTTAACTACATGTTGCTTTTTTAGGTCATAATATGGAACCTAAAATACTAACTCACTTTCTATGTGTTCTAAATTTTTCCCAAGGCCTCCCCTCATTTTCATTCATCATATATGACTCAAGAATGGATTTCGAAAAATTTAAAACTCTCCCTATCTATGTTTTCCTTGCTTGGTCGAGACATAGAGCCTTAATGGGTTTCATGGAGCTTTCTTTTTTTCTCAAAGGGAGATGCATGTGGGGAGCCTCTTAGGGATCTTAGGAACTCATTTAAACTCTTATTTATGCCTAGGAATCATCATACAAAATTAGATTTTACAAGGTGCACTTGAAACCTTAGAATTTGCATCTTGAAATCTAATGGTTGTTTGTTAATTTCCTTTGCATATTCTTAATCTCCACACCCTTTTTTCTTAGATTAATCCTTGGTTCTACCTAAAAATCAACTCTTCCTAGGGTTCCTTAGGTGTGTCGAATTGGAGAAGAAGAGGGAATCAAAAGTAGCAACCATAGGAAGAGAAATTACCTAGTTTTCTTACTTTTTCTTGTTTGAATCTTGCTTTCTTCAAGCTCCTCTTTTCAAATCCAAATTTTTTCCTAATTTTTTCCCTTAAATCAGATTTGTAAACTTTATTTTAATTAAAGGAAATAAAGGAGAATGAGAGAGAGGAGGTTTGGATGGAAGAAAGCATGAAAAACTACCAAGAAAGCATACATTAAAGCTTGGATTTCTCCTTATTCTTCTTTCTCTCTTGTGCGCCTAAAACCCTAGCTTTCTCCTTTGAGTCTAAATGAAGGAGAAAGTGAGGCGCCACCTATATATAGAGGGAGGAGGAAGCATTTTTCAAAAATTTCCATTTTGTCCTTCGTTCTTTGCATTTTTGTTTCTCCTTCATTTTAGCTCCTTTTTAAAAATCGTCTTTTCTATTATAAAATTTAGGTTTCCACTTTAGTAAAATGACTTTAGAATCACTCAAATCAGAACTAAAATATTCTCGAATAAATCTGTCAAAGTTCGAGTACACTGACATTGGAAAATGTCAACTAGAAGGATTTTAACTGTCCAGGGGCTTCCGATAGTTTTTAAGGCCTCTGAGAACCCCAAAGAACTCAAAAATTTTGTTCAAAAAGCCCTCCTATGTGAATTCTAAAATTTGCTCAAAACCATGAAAATGCCATTACATTTTGTAAGGTTTTATTCAAAATTTGTTTCTTCATTCTAACTCCATTTTTCCTTCCGTCTAAAGCTAGAATTCTTATTTTTAGGAGTCTAAAATGTTACTCAAATTTTTGGGACCTTAATTAATTCATTTAAGGGGACTTGCTTTGAAAACACAATTGTTTCTATCGTTTAACAAAAATAGGACATTACATCATAAATATATAAACTAGGAGTTTTAACATTTTTGAAAATGACTATTTTGTAACTCATTTTAATTCTTCCATTTGAACTTATTTTTCAGTCTTTTCAAAAACCAACTGCTCTAGATCAAATTCTAGATTCTTTTCTTCATTATTTCTTAGAGGTTATAGAGAGTTAAAATAATCTAAAAAAGTTTAATCTAAGATATTGTCACTAGAAATCCTAACTAGTACACTATCAAGGATTTAACCATACCAGCCTCATTTAGTTAATCTACTATCCTTATTTTATAATATTATGATAAAAGATATATGTTTTTCATGTTAATTCTTATGTTTTCTAAATCTTTAATTTTTCCTACTTTAGGTTAAATTGGCCCATTTTTTCTCTTGTTTAACTTTTTTTCTCAACTTTATCCATTTTCTTTCATTTTAATTAAGCTTTTAATCCCCCTTTATCATCTCTCTTATCTTCTCTTTTAATATCTATGGATTTATAGAAATCAGTGGTTACGACAATAAGACCTAGACAAAACCCACAATGCTTATGTGTGTAAAAAGGCCAAACCAAAACACTAAATTCCATTCACAATTCTAAAGTCACAACTACCTCAAATCTGAAACCAATTTAAAACTTTATTAAGACCTTTCTTGGAAGGCCATGGTAACAATATTCGCATGTAGTATTTATGAAGACATTCCTTGATTATTTGATAAATTAGGCTGGTTGGTTGGAATGAAGTGGTAACTTTCCCTAAACACTTTGTATTATGGAAAGTATATTAATACAGTTCTAGGTTCATTAACAACAAATCAAGTTAAGTGGTCAAGTTACCATGTTATCAATAGTGCTTTGAAGCTTCAAAATTCATTGTTGTAAATTTTAATGAGTTTCTTGTAACTAGTGCACCTTTCACCTTTGATTTAGAAATTTTATTATTTGTACTAATTCTTTTATTTTTTTCTCATCAATATATTTTCCCAATGCAATATTAGTGTGAAAGATTACTTTGTATACATCTGATAAATGGCTTTATTGTGATTGTCTTGATCTTTTATTATCAATTTTTTCAATTTTATTATTTGTACTAATTCTTTTATTTTTGCTCATCAATATATTTTCCCAATGCAATATTAGTGTGAAAGATTACTTTGTATACATATGATAAATAGTTCTATTGTGATTGTCTTGATTCTTTATTGATATGAATTTGAAATATGTAATCATATTCATTTATATTAAGATCCTAGTAGTTTTTTTTTAATGTGTGATGAATTTTACAAATATGATTTCATGATATGTTTGGAGATTGTGTTAATTTTTCATTTCACTTTGTATATAAAATTTAATGTGACAAACACTAAAAGTAAGTTATTTTTATTTGCTTATTATTACTACTTATTGGTTCTTATTCATCCACCATAATAATTATCATGGTTTCACTTGTAAATAAGAAAAGAAAATAATTTGTACATTTCATAATTTTTCTAGTATTCTTATGGCACTGTGTGAAGAGTACATAATAATATTTCATAAGAAATACCATTTTTGTTTGGTAATGTAGAGAAATAAATTAAAAAGAGCATACCAACAATTTATTTATTTATTTTTTGGCTTAATAGTACTAGTTGGTTAAGGACTTAAGGCATCAACACCACAATTAGACTAAAATCGTTGCTAAATGAGAAATTATGCACATAAGCCTAAATGCATCCATAGGAACATCAACAAGCAAGGAAATGAGCCGAGTTTTTGTTTAGCTTAGCTTTAACTGGAATTTTTTTTAACCCAATGCTCGGCCCAACTTGGCTTAGCTTAGTTTGACTAGGCACCTTTATTTGAATTAAGTGGGCCTTTTAAAAAAAAAAAATTGGCAAACATTATAAAATTGCCTTTTAAAAAAATAAATTTTTTATATAAGTGTCCATAAAATAATATTTTGCCCCCAAAAAAATTTTTCATATAAGTCCATGAAAAGTTACATTTTGCCTCTATAAAAAGTAAAATTTTCATATAAGTCCCTATAAAATAATTTTTTTAAAATATATATATGTATAACTTGTAACATCCCTAAAATGTTCCCCTTAATTAAATTAATAATAGGTGAATTAAATAATAATAAAATATTTAGTTAATAATTATACATGAAAATGTGATATTTTTCTAAGTTTCAATTACAGGGAAAATAAAGGAATTTATTAGGAAGACAAAGAAATTTTATGGGATCAATTAAAAATTTAATAAACATTATTATGAACTTTTAGAATTTATCTTAATTCAATAAATAATAAATAAATGACTAATGAATACTTTGAAAATAAATTTCAATAAATTCCTTGAACCCTTAGAGCCTTAAAAATATAAGAAAATTATTCAAAAAAATTAATTTTGGATATATTTGGGGGTCAAAATATAATTACGAAAAGTTTAAAGTTCAAATTACAATTTTGGCTAGGAACATAATTTTCCTTGGAGTTGAAATGTAAATTTTTGCCAAATTGAAAATAATGAAGTTAAAGAAAAGATCTTTATGTAAAACTGATCGTGTTGATGATTAGAAGGACTTTTATAACTGAAGTTTTTCGTGAATTAAAACATAACTCCTTAAAAATCAAGCCAAAGTTAGTCAACACTTTATCTAAAAATCCTTTGCACATAGTCTATGAGAAAGGAAGGAAGAAAGCTTCCTAAGAAGCTAATCACCTTCCTTTTTTATAAATGCCCTTCCTTTCATCCTTTCGTTTCAACACCCATACATCACACCCTTACTTTGCTAAAACATTGAGAGGAAAGTGAAAGAGACTAGCAAAATAATGAAAAAGGGAGAGAAGTTAAGATGATGCTAGAATATAATATATATATATAGTGAGAGAGAGAGAGAGAGAGAGAGAGAAGAAAAGAAGAACAACTCTAAGCACCCTCCAGCTCCTTCCTTCCTCCATTTGAGTTTCACCTACACTCGATTTCAACAACATCAAGAAAGGAAGAGAAAGTTTGAAGAGTGGAGGAATAGAGAGAGAAAACATAAACAAAAAGGCGAATAAGAAGGAAGAAGGAGGAGGAGAAGGAAAAGCAAGCTTTTAAGGTAAGAACACAGTTTAGTCACTACAAAAAAATTGGCATATAATATCGGTTGTCTAATGTCAATTTTATAAACCAATGCCAGATACTATAAGTAGACAAGTTTAATGTTGGTTACTTAACATTGGTTAAAATCGATGTTAGAATACTTAAAAAAAACAAAATCACATATTTAGTTTTCATTCACTAGTTTTGTTCCTCAAATTCCTAATTCTTCCATTAGACAATTCACTCTCGCTCTTTCATTGCTACTGAGTTCTCTACCTTGAATGTCTACCATTGCCGACATCAATGCCACCTTATTGTAACCATTAGAAGATTATGATAAGGTAAGGCCGAGCTCTCTCTCTTCTTCTTTTTTTAAATTGTAAAGGTTTGCAACTGTGGGCCAAATTTTATGAATCACACAAATCCCTAATTCTTTCATTGGGTTATTTATGCACCCTATCTTTATCTATTAATAGATAGGCAATAATTTTCTCTCTGATATGGGTAATATATGTATATTTATCATTTTATTTTACTCTTAATTGAACCTAACTGAAGTTAGGTGCTTGACTTATTTATAGTTCTAACTTATGTAGTGGAAATCTTTTTTTTTTTTTTTTGAGATATGAAACAAGTGCTACATGTGCTACATAGCTTATATGAGGTAAAGCTCTAAACAACTAATGGTTCTTGATATTCTAGAGTTAACAAGAACTAGCTATAGGTTTCAGGTATTTCACATGCCCAAGCTTGTTCTTAAAATATTGTTGTTGTTTTATCTAGTTTCTTCTGTCTTACAATAGCATATGATAGTTAACGTCTCTGGTTTATCTTAAAAACATTTTGTCCCTATTGGTTTAAAGTGCCATTCAAATTTTCCTTGGGGTTTGTCTATTTATTACTTGTAGTACTTTTACATTCCAATTTTAACAAAAATGATTATGTAAATATAAAAATAATAGATAACTTTATGGCTAAAAGTATGTTTTATTTATATTTTGAATAATTTTATAGTCATTTGAAGTCATTGTTGTGAATGATACACTTTTAACTTACAGGAAAATGAATTGATTTGAACCAAATAAACAAGGGTAAAGTGTAATTTACCCTTCATTTTGTCATTGTAGAATAGTTTTCTCAATAACTAGAAACTAAATGAGGATAGGCATTGACTTCTATCTTGCTTGGCTATTGTCTCATATGACTTGCATAATTATCTATCATGTTTAGTTGAACTTTTATGAGAGCTACCTAGAATATTGCAATGGAAGGATATGGCTTCACTTGTATTCTAAAATTGTTAATAGATTCTCATTGCATATGGTATAGTTGGACAAAGAAAGAGAAAGACTAAGGAGTTTTTAATATTGAAAATTTCTCTTTTTGACTTATAATATTAGAAGTTGCTTGATTTTACATTCTCAATCTATAACTCTTCAATTATACAGTATATATTTCTTCCCTAAGGATCTAGCCTATCTAAGATCATGATTCTATACTTTTGTTTTTCTCGTTGTTATTGTATAAGGCTAGGAGTTCAAATTGTATCCTTTTACCAAAATATATAGAAAAAAAAAAGAAAAGGAAAGGGTGAGATTCCTTTTGAACTAAAAAATAAATTCCTTGAGACGATTCACAATTTGATTAATTTGTCTCCTCATTAAGATGAAGTTCTCAATCATAGCTGGAGGTGATATTCCTGTAACATGTTAACCTTTTCTTAAAGATACCTCTTCCATTTACTATCACAACATGTAACACTATATATTTCTAACTTGCTTCCTATCATTTCTAAGTCTCACATGATGAATTGCACAAAAGGGAATGGGAAAATGGCATTAAAATAATGCCATATTTTGCGTTATGTCGCATATGAAAATTTCATTCAGTGTCACGCGGACCATATGAACTCATACATCACATTTTCATATTTAATTACATATATACAACTCATTTACATCACTAAAGTTGGACCATAACTCGTGGAATTCAAAGGGGAGGCATCAAACTCACTATTATTTTCAACTAGAATTTCAGTTTTTCTATCACAATTTCATAAATTCATAACTAAATCCAAAAAAATCAAAACCCAACAAATTTTACCATTTCAGAAAGTTCTAGATGTCTAACCCATGGTAAAAATAATTCCAGCTCATTTATCATTGAGGAGAGAATATTTGACATCCAAAAAGTCATTGAGGTTGCTGCTATCTGGGCCATTGGTTCAATTTACTAATATGAAGTTTCAAAATTCATAACTAATTCTAGAAAAATTAAAATCATGCATATTGGCTATTTTGGAAAGCTGCACATGTCTACTTTATGCCAAAAATATGTCCAGGCCATGAAACATAACACAAAAAGCTTTTGACATGAGAAAAGGGGCAAAGGTTTGGACAGCTACTAGTACTGATGCAAGTATCTGCTATAAAATTTGAAAATGTCCAATTAATTCCACAAAAATCCAATATATGAAAATGATACCAATTTAGAAATCTAAGAATGTTAAATTTATGGTAAAAATAGACTCAGACCAGAGCAAGCATGTTTAGCCACAAAAATTCAATGGAACAGTGACTCAGGTCGTGCTGCACTACTATTGTTGTTCTAGAAATTCAAAAATTTATATCTCTTAGCTCAGACCTCCAAATGAGGTGCTTCTAGTTGTTACAAGTTACTGTAAATGCATAATTTTTTCCTATAAAATTTAATAGCCATTGGACAACATTTGCCCCTCGGATGACACAATTTCACAACTAACCAAATGAACAGTACTGGTGCAAATCCAAAATTCTGATACCAACTTTGAAAAATCATAGAATATTCCATAGACCTCTAAATTACCTTATCTTTGGCTTTCCAAAAAGCTCTAGGCAAGATATACTTGCATGAAAATTTTCAAGTCAAGAAGAGGTCATTTAGTCAGACTTGGCTATAGCTCAAGAATATGGCAATTTTGGTCCCAACAGGAGGCAAATTTGGTGCAAATGAGTCATCCATTGCTCCACATATATTTGAGCAACTTAGAAAGCATAAATATAGCATAAATAAGTCTCTAATAAGCTCTGAACCCTTATGCAACTCAAATTCACCATGCCACTTCCATAAACATACATATACAAGTGGGCTCCCAAGTGGTCAAAATACATAATTCTATTCATTAAACTCTATTTTTGGTACATACACTAACTTTACATAGTTTTACACTAGTTCAAAGTGTCATGGCTTAAAAATAATATTTACATATCTACTTTGACATTCTAGATATCCTATTATGTCAAAATTGGAAAGATTTGCCAAGAGATGGAGATTTAAGCTCTTTGACTTCTATTCTTTGGATCTTGAACTCCACCTAGATCATATGAGATCAGAGAAAGGAGAAGGTGAGATTCATTGAATCTCAATAGCTCATACACCTATTCAAGCACATTTTGAAGGCATACAATATTTCAAAGGTACAAGTATGCAATCAATCAATCTATGAAGCATTCATCTTTTACATTTTTGTGTCACAAACTCATGTCAAGCATAAGAATGAGCTTTAGGAACTTTTGGTTTGGCCTCACCCCATTTTTAGGACTTTTGGATTGCCTCACTCTTGGTTCTTGGGACTTTTGACTTAGCCTCACCTATCCAAGGGACTTTTGGCCTTGTCTCACCCATGTCATAAGACTTTTGGCATCTCCTCACCCACATTAAGGGACTTTTGGCACTACCTCACCCTTATGAGCCATTTCCACCATTCAAAGATATTCAAGAAAGTATATTGGTACCAAAATAGCAACATATCATCAAGTGGCATGTCTCAAACATATAAACATACACACAAGCACACAATGACACCATATGCAATAACAAAAGGTGGAGAGCTACCTTGGTGCAAATTTAAACTTTACTTTGCTTGTTTCTTCTCCTTTTTAGTTCCACAAACACAAGGAGGTAGGGTTGGATTTCCTTGGCCTATTCACAATAAACGACACTTAATTATACTCTTGGAACAAATTATGACATCCAACTCACTCTTAAGACTATATTTTGTTTTATTTGTCACAATATGGTTCCATTAAGGATCTAATGAAGCAACTACCATAATTAACATTCTTGGTTCCATTCTCTTGCCATATTTAGACATCTTGACCTCATTTAAGGTCCTTGAAGCCATTACACACTCACTTTCACAAACCTAGGTCCATGTTGCTTTATAAGCTTATATTATGGAAGTCATTGCTTCATCTCCCAACCTAAGGCTTCTAAATTTTTTCCAAGGGTTTCTCCTATCTTCTTTTATCATATAAAGTCCCAAATTAAGCTTGGAACCATATAAAACATCCCCTAGCTATCTCTAAGGGTCTTAACCTAGTTATGCTTCCATGAAGGACTTATGGAGTTTGGGATTTTTTCTTAATGGATGGGGCACTTGGGAGGCTCCTTAAGAGTTTTAGAAACTCAAACAAATACTCACATATGATGGTAAAGTCTTGAATCAACCCATATTTTAAACTATGTTCAAACACCCTACACTTTTTCAACTTGAGTTTTACTAGTTTTTTATGCATTTCTTTGGTATAATCCATCTTCCCATGGCTTAGTTTGACGGATTCTTTTGGATTATAAAACAGAAACTCTTCCCTCTTCATGGTTCTGTTTGAGACATCCCACCATAAAAGAGGAGAAGGAGAAAAAGAAGCAACAAAGGAAGAGAAACTACCTTGCAATCAAACTTCCTTCAAGAGCCCTTCCTCTTCCCGCTTTCTCCTCCTTAAATTTCAAATTTTCCTCCTCTGATCTGGACCCAAATCAACACCAAAAATTGCATTAAAACTATGGAAAGATGAAGTAAGAAGGGGAGGATGAAGTTTCAAGAGGAAGGAGCATGAAAACCTTACACTTTTTCACCCTTTCTTTGACTTTTCTTCCTCCAAAATTCTCTCTCTTTTGTGCACCTAAGGAGCTAAGAATTTTCTTTGAAAATGAGCAAAAGAAATTTAGTTTAGAGAGGAAGGGCTGAACATGGATTAAAAAGGGAATTTGAAGCTTCCTTTGTGTAATTTGTTTCCATTTTTGCCCTTCCATAATGGCATTTCCTGTTTGGCTTCGTTTTAACTCCTTTTTTAGAACCATCTTTTCCATCATAAAATTTTGATTTCCAATTTAATAAAATTCCTTTGAAATCACTCAAATCAGAGCTAAAACATTCTTGAACGAATCAGTCAAAGTTTGGGTCAACCGATATAAAAAAGAGTACACCAGAGGGCCTTTATTGGTCCCGAGGCTTCCCATGGTTTTTGGAGCCTCTGAAAACCCTAAACAACTCAAAATTTTCATTTAAAAATCCCTCCTAGGTGTTTTTCTAAAATTGCACTTATTTACAAAAATGCCACTGGCCTTTCGGCAAATTTTTCGAATTACTCCAACCCTGATTTCTGGGCAACTCAAGGTTCAAATCCTCATTTTCTATTATTTAAAATTTTATTCAAATTTTATTTGGCCTTGAATCACTTATCTCAAGGAGCTTGCTTTTCAAATCGGGTCATTCCAGTGATTGTGCGATGTACTGGGTGTTATACAACATACTCTTTATGCACATTTTCATATCAATAAATCCAATAGAAAGAAAAATTCTACAAATACCACATTTAAGGCAGCATTTTTTTTCATTTAAAATATCAACTTGAACTATAGGGGTCAAAATTTTAATTTCACTCCTTTTTCACTCAAATTTATCATAGAAAAGTTTGTTTAGATCCATAAAACCAAGATACAAAACCCATTTGCATATGGAAGCCACATAGCTCACTCTTGACTCTTTGACATAATAAACCCCCAAATTTTAAAAATTCATAACTTAGGCTATGTAACTTCGATTTACACAAATTAAGTATTTGTGGAAAGCTTGTATATGAACTTTATGCTATAAAAATTTCAAGTTAAAGAAATTTATTTGGACTATCAAATATCCATAAAACGAAGACTGCATCGATGCTACAGTACCAAACCATTTTACATAATTTTGCCAACTTTAAAAATTCATTAAATATTCTGTGTAGCTGCAAAAATTTTCATTTTTAACTTGTTAGAAAGCTATATAAATTCTCTAATTGTATGCCAAATTTTAACCCCAAATTAGGTCATTTGAACTATTAAGAGTATAAGTGTAATTTATGACTTATTTGGACAAAAAATTAATTCTAAAGTGGTCTAATTAGCCTTTAATATGCAATTTCTTCCTTTGAACAAATTTTAATCCATCTATACATCATTCCCATAAGCTTCATTACATGATATATGGCTTGCATAAAAAATTGACTATCCCACATCCATTTATATACATAGACCATAAAGCATTTCACATATGGAACCATGTACTAAAAGGTCATTCATCCATCCAAATGTCATATAATTATGGTCTCATGCTTGTACACTGTTAATATTACATTTGCTTGCCTTATACAAGATATCTCATTACTAATGTATCACATACATTTTCAAATACATAGTTATAACAAAGACTTTTAATACATGACTTTTAAACTTTATGGCTTCTTATTTTTCTTCTCCATGCTTGAAGACCCTAAAATGGTTAGTGGGAAGAACATAGGTGAGATTCTAGGAAGAATCTTAATGGTTAATCTCAACCATATCCATGCATACACGAATACCATGAGAAAATGCAATGCATGTGATGCAAACGTGTGATTCTTATGCATCCTGTGATTCAAATATAACTTTTAGCATGAAAACTCATTTCTCATCAAAATATGGCATCTCAATATATTCATTAGGCTTCACTTAACTTAAACCCTGGGTCAAAAAAGAGCTACTGCACTCAATTCCTTGTTAAGAGGAGTGAGGAGCCAAAACATAGCAAGCACATGCATAAAACTCATGATAAAGATCATAGAAAAGCATAACTCATGATACATCAAGCAACTACATATACATGCATATCAACTCATTTAAATATTCAAATACATGCAAGATAGGGAGATAAAGTTACCTTGTAGAGTTAAGAGCCTTAAGCTATAACTAACTCTTCTGACTTTCTCCCTTTTTTTTTCTTTCCTTCATTTTTCTTGGGTTTGTACCTTTATTAAGTGAACTTGCATTTGCTTCACCTACAAATAGAAATATTCCATGAAAAAGAACTCATCAAAACCTATTTTAACTCATACTATCACCACTTAATTATATTATAACTTAATATGCCATTTTATGTCATTTTAGGTCCCTCAAGAGGTAACTCTTGGATTTCACTTCTAAGCTCCAAACTCTCACTTTTTATGGGCCATATAACTATAATGAAACTCATTTGAATCATTAGTTACATGATTACACAAGCTTAAGGTCAACTTGTTTCTTTATGCCTTTTAGGTGCCTAAAAAATTTACCTTTCAAAATAAGATTTATAATTTCAATCCAATGGTTCAATTAGTGTTTATAATTCATATCTAAACCATTTATAGCCTTAGAATCAAAGAAAACTCCTCTTAGGTGATGAAGGGGCCCGTGAGCTTGGAGACAAGGGAGCATGGTGTGATGACCTAAAGAGCATGAAGGGCATGCAAGAGAGCCCAACAAGCAAATGGACCCATTACAAGGTATAAGAGGCCCAATGACTAGAGGAAAAGCTAAAGCCATGAAACAAGCTTTGAGTTGCATTGTCCAAGAAGTTCAAGAGCTTGAACCCATGTTTTTGCATCGATTTAAGAGTTACAAGGCCCAAGGGATGTGATCCTCATTGTCCAAGCCCAACAAGACATGTTGTAAGGTCCAAATAGAGTCCAACTTAAAGAAATCAATTAACAAGCATGTGCAAATCATATGGGCAACCAAAGTGACGTGAATAGGATCTCTAAATCTTATTAAGATGTCTTTTAATTGCTTTTCATTAGTTTGAATAAGGGCCATTTAGTCAAGACTTAGGATTTAAATTTCAAATTTTATTTATTTCCATTTTTCTTAGCTGCTAAAAACTTACAGATTGCTTTCTTTCCATTTCCTTAGGATTTCTTATAGTAAATGACATCATCTCCTCCCATTAAAATCAAATTTTTTCTTTCCTATTTCTTGAAAGATAATTCTTAGAGATTAAGTTAGGTATAGGGTTTTCTTTTATGCCTACTTAATAGGCCACCTATTGTACTTTTGAGAGACTTGAATGAATTCAAAATTTTATTTCTCATTGTGAGAAGTCTTGCTTCTGTGTGTTCTTCTTTAGAATACAAGTGACTTATCAAAGGAATGGTCTTTCTTTGTGGCGTCTCATGGTTAAGGTTCTAAAGGACTAGTTCTCTTAAGGTCTTATCCACTTGACTAACATTTCTTGTTCCTAGTTGGTCCCGGGCAAAGTTTCATTTTGTTGAAGGTTTCTAGGACTTATTCTTACAGGGTCTCTCATCATTCGGCATCTTGTCTTTACCATGGCGAACCACACCCCTCACACATTACATTTGGAGATATTGCTTCTTTCGTGGAGATTTTGATAAGTATAGATTATCCTTAACTCTTTCTAGTTTAAGGTTGGCCTTAGGTTGTTTAAAACATTTTCTTAGAGTTTCAAATTTTCCATGGTGCAATTGGAACCCTAGGTAGCTTAACTTGCATTCTATGGTTTCCTAATTGCTTTCTTTTGCATCATCTTACTTTCCATGATCTTAAACCCCTAATTTCATGAAATTTTATCCAAAATCACTTTCCCTCTCTAGTTTCTCTCTAGAGGCCGAATATGGAGGCCATTGGAATTCAAAGAAAAACAAGTCTTTCTATTGCATAACATCTCATTTGAAAACTTGCTAAATAGGGATTCTCTTGCTATATTTGTTTGCTTTAAAATTTCCCTTTTTCTTAAGAGGTTAGCCATCAAACTCATCCTTTCAAGAAGCCAAGACCATTTTTAGAAAAAGCTTAGAAAGAAGAATAAGTTTGCTAACTACCGTGGCATAAAATTTGGCATGTTTCCTTACCTTAATGGCTTCTCTTTTCTCTTTCTCTCTCTTTCTCTTTCTCTTCCCATATTTTGGATGCCATGGTTGTTGGTTTAAAAGCTTCAAGGTCAGTTTTAAGAAGAGGAGGAGGTGGCATGACATTATATGGAAGGGGGATGGATATTTTAAAATAATTTTAAATTTTCATTTATGTCCTTGCAATTTTAACCTTGTCATTTGGGCTTGTTTCGTATCATTTTAAGAAACTATCTTTTCTATATGAAAATTTAAACTCTATTTTATTAAAAGCATTTATTTGAAAATCTTTGGGATTTAAAATCATCTCTAATAATCCAGTCAAAGTTATGTTTAACTGATATCTTAAATCATGCACTGTAAATATTTTAACCATTCTAATGGTTCTAATAGTTTTTAGGGCTTCTGAGAATCATAGTGAGTTCAATTTTGTCATTTAAAACTTTTTTTTTAGCTTCTAAAATTTTGCCTTAAATAATGATTTTACTAATAGCTTATTGGCTTCTCCATTTTGATGTTCTGGCTCTGGTTTCAGCC
>JAIUCV010000007.1:26871872-26906554 GCA_026724425.1 Erythrophleum ivorense
TTAAAATTGAAAAAGAATATATAAGTTGATATAAATAAAGTGATAGGATTTGCAACTCATCACACGTTACACTTAACATGATGTATAAATTAATTGAATTCTGCTTGATTTGCTTACACAAGTCGAATATTATCAATAAAAAGTTGTTTTAATGATATAAACAGTAGCATTCTGCTTGATTTGCTTACATCTAAAATTCTAAATGAAGGAAGAACGTAATTCTTGACTTCAATGATTTATATATAGTCTTATCTTTAAATATTTTTAATTTCGTTCTTTATAATAAAAATCATTTAAAAAGTAATTTTATTATTACTTATTACATTTTTAATTGATTTAAATTTCTTATTAATTTGAAATAAGATTATTAATTATTTAATAGTAATATTTATTATTAAATTTTTTAAAAAGTGTTAATGATTTTTATTGTTTAATGATTTTTATCAAAGCATTAATAACTATATAGAGAATAATTAAAAAGAAAGTCCTAGATTTACATTATTGAAATTGTTTATCCATTTTATTGCATCAATTAGACAAAATAGATTTGCTAATAATTATTAATAAATTTTAATTATTGAATTACTAAATTTCAATATACCAAGTAAATTTATCAAAAATATAATATAACAAATAAATATTAGTAAATTTTAAATATTTTATTGTTATTCACGTTAAAAAGTTTAAGACATCATTTTTTAATTGAAAAAATAAAATTACCCATGATTAAAATTTAAGAATTTTTCATATTTAACTTATAGTATTCTCAAACTATATTAAAATTTCACTATTATAAAAAATATAAAAAACAAAGGGTTTGATATAATAAATTAAGAAAAATTAATATTGGAATGAAATAAACTTAGCCAAATTGAAAATATGTATTATAATAATAAATAATATATATTTATCATTGTTATTTCTTATATTATATATGTGCGATATATAATTTTGTGTTATATTATTTTCTTTTGAACTATATACATATATTAAACAATGCATAATATACTTAAAACTAACTTATGGTACAATAAACTAAAGTGTCAATAACTTACTTTAAGCATTTTCTTTTGAGTCTCAATGATGCCACAATTTATGATTCGGGTTCAAAAATTGGTGATTTCAATGTTGAAGAGTTTAGTAATATTTTGATATCTCAACTTAATAAATAGACATACTAAGACTCAACAATAATTTGAGTATTACTTTTGGTTATAATTTTTTTTAAATCTATTAGTAAGTAATATTAATTTTGGTAATTAGAAATAATTTAATTTTTACCTTTTATTATAATAAAATTTATAAAATTTAAAATTTTAAGTATAATTTTTCTGGAAGAAAAATAAATATTTGGCAACCAATATGAAAGAAAGTGAGAGAGATAAATGTTAATTGAGCTTTTCATAATAATAATAATAATAATAATAATAATAAAATGATTTAAGAGAGAGAAAAAGAAAGAGAAATAGAAGCAGGTTTAAAACAATATAATTAATATCATTTGCTATTATACAAGCTGACATTCACTTTTTTCTTTTCTTGGTAATTCATTATTGCTTGGCAGCCACACAATTAGATAGGTGATAGAAATACCACATTAGAGGTGTAATTGAAGATCCTCTCAACACATCTTTTGGGTCTCTTTGATTGAATTTCAATAGTGTAATTATCAAATTACACAACTTTTTATAATTTATTAAAATTACATAAATTTTTTATTTATTTTTAAAATATATACAAGTATCACTTGAAATAAAAAAATTATTTTATATTTTAATTTAATTTAAATTTTTTTATCAAAATACTCTCTATTTAAATTTCTTAGCTAAAAAATATATTTAAATTAATAGAGAATATTTTAGTGAAAAAAATTTACAATTAATATAAAGCATAGATAATATTTTGTTTTAAGAGACTTTATATATATACATATATATGAAAAATAGAAAGAAAGTTAGTATAATTTTAACATGTCTCAAAAAAGGTGTATGTAATTACTCAATTAACCAATGATACACACTTGGAAAAAAAAAATAGTTGTCATCATTCTTCTAATATATTTTCTAGACCATCAACTAAATTGAAGGCCACTTAAATTCTTGTTTATTAAAACACCTCATGATCTTTGATGGAATTGCACAAGGTTCAAGCACTTGGAACAAAATAATGGACTCTACTTGTATGAAACATGTAAAATAAGATTCTTTTCAATCAAAAAGAAAGTGATACAAAAATGTGAAAATATATATGGAGCTCATCTCTTTTTCTTACACATATTTCCTCTTTTCTCTTTATCTTTGCTTTGACTGCTTAATTAATTTATAACTACATAAGATCTAAAGAGGATTCTATCTTCAATATTGCTTTCTTGTTAAACCCATTAGCATATAATGTCATGTTTTAAGGTGAATTTGTCATAACTATTAAGTGCCAACTTGTTATTCAAATATATCATAAATGCATATCATAATGATGATCATGTGGCTAGTTATTCAAATGGTATAGTTCTTTGTTATAGTATCTTGTAGTGACAGCTAATTAGTATTGAATTGTTACATTATTTTTATTTTATGTTACGTCACATTATCCATATTTATTAATATGCTTAATGTGAGGATGATCAATATCTTGAAGATGATATTTTAGAATTAAAATTAGATAGTTAAATTTATATAAGGGATCAAAATCAAAAAAATGATGGTCTTATATTTTTGGGATCACTATATTCTTTCGTTATCATACAACTAATTATTAAATATAAGATAATATTTCATTAAATAATTATCTAAAATAATTTAAAATATTAAGTTATTTATTAATTAACAATTCTTAAAAGAATTAATTTGATTTTTGTGCAAATAGTGGGTATGATCATATTAATAAATCTAATTGTTACATATTTGGTACTATTTAATAATTATTGTGTTATGATTAAAAAATATAGTGTTTACAAGAATATAATATTGTTACTCAATCAAAAAATGATATATTTCTTGGGGCCAAAAAAATAATTTGAGTTCACATATAACAATTTATAATCATTATTAATTCATTATGATGATTTTTTGTCATAATCTTAGCCAATTTTCTTAAAATCAATTTTGGAGTGCATTTCTTCTTATTGCATTTGTATTAATTACCAACAACCATTTTTCTTTTTCTTTCTTATAATCTTGCACTTTTACTGCAACTTTTGAGTGTCAAATTTGACCTAAGGATTTTTAGTCATTTTTCCCTTATATCAATATTATTTTCTTTGGTAAAAGTTCTATATTATTTATTCATTTCAAAAGTAATTCTTCTCATCATTCATTATTTGTTGCCACTAAATATTGGCATCAAAATTTTTAAATAAAATTATTTAAAAATTTTATTTCAAAACTTTTAATAGTGATATGTTGCCACAATAAGATGCTTTTAGTGGCAACACAAACATGTCACCACTAAAAGCTTTCATGTGAAAAATCTTAACCTTATAAAATCAAATCATAAATTGTTAATTGAAGCGAATCTTTTAGTGGCGACATAAAGGTTGCCACTAAAAGTTTTGGTGCAAAAAATCCCTCCCACAACTTTTTTGAGCCAAATTTTTCTACACAAAGACTTTTAGTGGCAACATATATATGTTGCCACTAAAAGGCTCTTTCAGTGGCGACAGTAATGATTGTCATTAAAAGTTTTATAATAAAGTTTAGTAATATCATAGGTCGCCACTAAAAAGTTAACTTTAGTGGCAACAAACCTTGTCGCCACTGAAAGTGATTTTAGTGGAGCTAAAGGTCGCCACTAAAGGTTTTGTTTTGTTTTTTTCTTTATTAAATATTTTTTTATAGAAGCTTTTAGTTACAACCTTTGGGTGTCGCCACTAAAGTTAATTTTAAGTGGCGACTATTTTTATGTCGCCGCTATAACTATTTTGTGATAACTATTTTATTGCCACTAAAGAGTATTAGTGGCGAATTTTTTTGTCGCCACTAAAAATTTGTCAAAATTAATAATCCTATTATTGTGGCAACTTTTAGTGGCAACGTTTTATGGTTGTCACTAAAAGTGTTCGTTTAGTGTCAACTTTTTATGGGTCGCCACTAAAAATCGCCACTAAAAGTGTATTTTTTTGTAGTGATCAAACTTCCCTATACACAGTGAATACCAAGCAGAAATTGTATTTAAAGATTAAAATGTTTCACCTAGTGTATGGGTTTATGCTTTAATAGTTCATGGAGAATTGAGTATAGGTTTAAACTATACATATTTAACATAAAAAAATATTGGTTGATCATTGAACTACTTGCATGTTAGAGAGATGTCAAGTTTGATTTTTGGAAAAACCCATACGCTCGGCATAGAAACTCTTGTGATTTGGATTTGTATATCATTCTTTGTTCTCTCTATTGTGTCCATCCTTGCATTCAAAGGTGAACAAGTCTCTCTAATTTGTGTATTTGATACCCAAGAAGGAATGTTTTGTAATTTTTAATTCTATAAAGATACTTTGTTGTATATTTTTGTACTTTTCAATATGTATATACGTACTTTATCTTTGTGTAGAAGTGACTCCTTTGGCAAATGTGACCACTTTTTTGTTGGTTAGTATGAATAACTAAGTCCAAGTTACCTCTTAAAATCACAATGCAATCTTCATATTTCCTCAAGAAAGAAGAATGCCAATTCAAATGAAGCAAAATAAAATGAAACAAAACAAAATAAAATAAAATAAATAAAAAAGGCCAAATGATACCAGCCAAACAGGAACATAGTATAGGATGTTGCTTAATTTTCCATTTGGATGTGGTACTTAATATTTCATGAAGCTATCCATCAATCGTCATCATAAAGTTTTGCAACTTCATTTGTGGCATGCATTCAAAAGTTAAAAGAACTAAATGAGCAAAAATAAACAACTTGGGACAAAATAGTAAGTGGCTTTTTTTTGTTTGTATACCTCTAAGAAAGTTTCAAGAAGCCATTTAAAGGATTTTGTGGTTTTATCATATAACAATACTGCCCTAAAAATCACTGCTCATCTATAATGATTGAATCTAAAAAAGATGGCAAGCGATCTATGTGCACTATTAGTACAATATGTTGCACTGAGTGATATCACATCTCCTAAAGAACCATAATCAATCAATATTCTTACATCAAACCAAAATACATTGGTTATTTGTTATTCTATATCCACTTGATATGCATAGTAAAATGATGGATTTTTCAACATTTGTGGTTGGAAATATTGCAATAAAGCATCGGCTTCCCCATATGCCATGCTTCTTTGTCATTTTGACTAAAAATAATTTTTGGCATCTAATCAGGTATAACCAATATTAGCTCTCCCTCCCATGTGTCAACTCATCAACTCAAAAGACACTCTCTATTTAAGCACAGAATCCTCTGCTAAATCAATTTTATAGCCTTTGAGATCATTTATATTGTGATGCCAACATATGAGTTGTTTCTGAAAGATAAAGTGGGTGATTATATTCTTCAATAAAATCCTTAACTTTATATTTTTTATTTACAAGTGTAACTCCCATTCTTGCCTTGCAATTGGTTCTAGTTTCAAGTCGATGATTGGTAGTCATGAAATTTTTTTGTCAACGTTTTGACTACCCTCTTTGCAAGAAACATATTTATACGAAGTTATGGATCTATCTTTTTAGCTCTTGTGGAAATATTATTTTTTTTACTCCAAATCTAGTTTTCCCAATATAATCAACCCAAAATTTCTATGCTACCTTTAAATTATCAAATTCCATACCTAATTTAGGCTTTGAATCAACCTCTATAAAAGGATCCATTTTCAAGAGATTAGAGACACACTGGAATGTTACCTACAAAAAGGCAAATTAAATAACATCAGGCACTTAAATAATTAACGTGAACACATCATGTGTATCAATTTTTTTTTTAAAAAAAATCATGTGTGTATCTCATGCTTTTTATTGTGTTTTTTCTCTTCTTAAAGCAATAAATAATTCTTCATGGTTTTATTAATATATATATATATATATATGTATCAAAAAATTTAATGAACATCATTTGTATATCTCATGCTTAGTGTGTTTTTTCTCTTCTTAAAAAGTAAATGGTTCTTCATGATTATATATATATATATATATATCACAAATTTTAGTGACCATCATGTGTGTATCCTATACTTTTTATTGTGCTTTTTCTCTTCTTGAAACAGTAAATGGTTCTTCATGGTTATATATATATATACCAAGTGAAGTGAACAAACCAAGAAGAATATATATATATATATATATCTTAATGGTGGCTTTCACTATATAATAAGTCTCATTCGATTGATGGTGACTTTCATTTGATACATATTCAATGGAAAAAAACATACAAAGGTAGCAACAAAACATGCATATTGGTCTACCTTTAAGTTTCTTCCTGTAACCTTTGTTTGGAGCCAATGAACCAGTGAAAGTAGCAACAAAACAAATACAAAAGCCTCTGAATGTGATGTAGGACAAAGGAGAAAAGGGGGAGAAGATAGAAGAAAGGGGAGAAGATATTAGAAGAAATAGAAGAAGGATATCTAAAAATATTATTACTATTATTCAAGGTTAGATTCTTCTCTATAGTACAACTATTAATATTTATATTTATAGAACTATAATTCTAATCCTAATGAAGGATAACTTCTAATAACAAAAGATAAATATATAAAATCCTCATCCTATTAAAAGCTAAATACCTAATTTTAAAAATAATTAAAAACTAACAAAAAGATAACTAATCCTAATTCTAATCATAATAAAATATTATTTCTTTTATTTATTTTTAATCCATAACTTATAAATAATTAATAATAACTTTTTAATTCTTTTCCCATTCTCCATTGAAATATAGACTAGGGTTTGTCGCTAAATAAAAGCTTAAATGAGACGTTGCTTAAGAATTTTGGCATTTCTCGCTTAATGGAACAGAGTATTTTCTAAAATCACGCATGTCAAAGGCCCAAAGCAAGGGAACAGTTACTACAAAACACAACCTTTCTAATCTAATGTGGTGAGGCAATGTGGCACATTCTAGGCTGTAGATGCTTTGGATGGACATGATTCACTGCACGGGAGCTGGTGCTGCACTATGACGCTCGGGAGAGGATCCATATCTCCTGAAACTAACTAAAATTTGCTAACTCCAAGTTAAACCCATTATGTCTTTTACGTTTAAATTCAAGATAACATTTAAGTTACACTTTTTTTTCATTTATAATAATAAATATTTCCTAGTATGTTCACACTAATTCATTTGTCTCAAGTAGTCATTCATGATATCTAAGAATAAAAATAAGTGAATAAATTTACATCTTATTCACCACCATTTTTTTATGCTTAGTTAAATCCATGTGACAAATTAGACAAAAACCAATCATCTAGTCTACTATTTGAAAATAATTTTTTCTATTGGATATTATCATCTTTATAATAACCTTGTAATTATATAATTCACAAACTTTGCTTAACCAAAATTACAAGCATTCGTACAACCTAACACATCATTTTATTATCTTTTATTACATTTATAATAATTTTAATTAAAATTAGAATTTTACAAGACAATCATACCAAATTCAATTAAGATTAGAATTTTACAAGATAAAGTAACACACAAGTCTACAAAGAATTGATCTAATTTTACATTATTGTTATTATTATTATTATTATTATTATTATTAATTTCAATATAAAGGGATCGATTGAATTTAAATTGATTTATATTTAATAAGTTCTAATAATAGATACCTTCATTCAACCATTCAAGCATACTAGGAGAGAGGAGAGAGAGAGAGAGAGAGAGAGAGAGGAGAGAGAGAGAGAGAGAGAGAGATGAGAGAGAGGAGGAGAGAGAGAGAGAGGAGGAGAGAGAGAGGAGAGAGAGAGAGAGAGAGAGAGAGAGAAAATTAGTGGCACAAAAATCAAGGTCTAGAAATGCTTCCAAGATGGCATGTGAGTGGTGCGGCACCCTAGGTGCATGTGGTTACACTTTTATTTTTGAGGCAAAAACCTTCTCAAAGTGCATGCAAGCACATGGGACCTCTTTTTAGGGTGGTTTTGGTCCAAAATTTTTCTTAAAATTAGGTTCTACATATTGATATATAATATGATAAAAATTTGGATTATTTTTTGCAGTGTTAAGATACATAAGAAAAACATAAGAGGCCTAGTAATTGTGAAATAATATTTTTTTGCAATTGTTTCTAGAAAATGTAGTTTTCTTGAAATTGGAAATTAACACTTTAATTAACATGATAGTATCTAGAATATTCTTCTTTATTTATTTGTTAAGTAAAGGATTTTTTTTAATTATTGTATATGAGTACACTTGAATACACCCTAAAACCATGGTCTTTTCCCAAGGTGAGAAGATTAGCCCATCTTCATTGTAAACCTTTGATTGCTATATTTTTAATAGAGAGCACTTGATATTTTATTTAAGTGCTTATGTTGTATGATGTATAAATTTCCAAATAATTACTTATATATGGAAATGGTGTGCCATACCTTTTTATTATTGATGTAGTAGGATTCAATTGTTGTAATCATTATAGGAATGTCTTATATTAATTGAGGCCCTTGTAAAAGGATGCGTTTATGCACCAAATTCATAGATATTTTTTATTTTGAACATGAGTCATTGAAGTATCAATGGAGTCCTTCTATTTGGACTCACTTATGAATGAATATATGCAATACCCTTATAATTGATAATGAGAGGTGTCCCCCTCATCATTAGGCTAGAATCAATTAATGGTTTGTTTATTTTCTTAATAGACTTTATATAGTCATGGTTTTGTGAAGGATAGATTATCCACGCTTGATTTAGATTGTGTGTAATAATAATTATTTTGCCTTACTTGAGTCTACTTCTTCTGATATTGTATCTAAATCCATAAAATGGCATGCTAGATTAGCATATTGGATAAGAAAGAATGTCAAGATTAGCTAAGGAAGGGCTATTGGGCCTTTTCACCAAAGTGCATCTCCCTATATGTGAACCTTGTCTTGTTGAAAAGTCCAGCAAGAAGCCTTTTGATAAGGCTAAGAGGGCTTTTTATCCTTTAGAACTTATTCATTTGGACATATTCAAGCATATATAAATGTCAAAGTGAAACATGATGCATCATACTTTATCACATTCATAGACAACTATTCATGTTGTGATTTAGTCTTTTTGTTTGCTTACCACTTTAAAGCTTTAGATTGTTTCAAATGCTTTATAGTAAAGGTTAAGAATTACAAAGAGAAAAGCATAAACACTTCTTACTAATTGAGGTTAAGAATATCTATTTGATCAATTTAGAGAATTTTGTGAGGCAAAGGGAATACATTGATAGATAATGTTACTTGAAACTCCATAACCAAATGGTGATGCAAAAAGAAGGAACTATACTCCATTAGAGATTATTAGACTGATGATGGCTTAAGCCAATTTCCCAATTACTTTTTAAGGAGATGCCCTTCTAATAATGGCATAAATCCTTAACCAAGTCCCTTCAAAATCAATCTCCTCCACTCAATATGAGTTGTGAAATGGAGTGAAGCCTATTTTGGACTACTTACACCCTTAAGGGTTTGGACTACTTACACCCTAGGTACAATTAAAACTCTAATTGCCATAACTTGTCATCTATAAGTTCTTTTGAATTTTAATTGTTCCATGTGATTCTCCATACTTCAAAACCCTAATTCCTATTAAGTTTGGATCAAAATAAAACTCCTTACATATCTTCCAAGGTCTAGCCAAAATAGTACACCCATGGAAGAGACAAGACAACAAGTTATTCAAGGAGAAGCTTACCTTGTTTCAAAGCTTTTCAAGATAGTTTTACAAAGCTTCCAAGAGTTCCTCTAAATTCTTTCTTACTTCTACTGAACCAACAACAAAACATCGTCATTTAAGTCACCAAAATCATGAGAAGAAAGAGGAGAAAAAGTTTAGTGAAGGAAGAAGTACGAAAAAGTGATGATTTTTTACACTTTTAAGTCTTGGTTTCTTCCTCCTTTACTCCTCCTTTAGTGTGCCACTTAGAGTTGCCTTAGATTCTGTTTTGGACCAGAAGGAAGTTGGTTAAGAGGTGTGGGACAAGTGGAACATGATATATAAGAAGGGGAGGCTCATTATGATATTTTTCAAAATTCTAATTTAGTCTCTCATCTTGGTTTTCTCCATTTGAACTCATTTCAACTCCTTTTTTAGAACTGTCTTTTCTATAATAAAATTTAGATCCTCTAATTCATAAAATGCCTTTAGTTTCACCCAAATTGGATTTAAAACCTTACCAAATTATTTGGTTAAAGTTTTAGGCAACTGATGGCCAAAATCTCATATCAGAGGGTTTTTAATTATTCTAGGGGTTCTTATAGTTTTTAGAACTTATGAAAATCTTATGAAACTCAATTTTCTCATTTAAAGCTCCATCCTTTGAGTTTTTAAAAAGTTATTCAAAATTACGATTTTGCCATTATGTTTTTGGTTCCTCTATTTGCTGTTTTGGCTTTAATTTTAGGCTATTCTTAGTTTCCTACTCACATATTTAGATGTTCTAATTAGCATCCTACCCTTAATTGACCTTAATTCTCTTTGCTTTAGGATCTTCTTATATCACAATATCGATTTCAGTTTAGTTTTTGAAAAATTAGATATTACACAAACCAAGTCTTTTCCAAGTGTGTGTGTGAGGCCGAATTAAAAAGCTAAGGAACCAAAGGAGAATTTGTGCTTCTTGACCCAAGGTAGCTCTTCATCCATTCTTGTATGCATTTCTTAGTTGTTTGAATGTCATTAAATGCTTGTATGTATGTTTGAATCATGAAACATGCCTATAACTATTAGTTTGATACTTTGGTACCATTACGCTTCTTGACTTGTATTTAGAATGTGAATTTACTTTTGATAGGTGAGGTTGTGCCAAAAGTCCCTTGGATTAGGCGAAGTGAAGTTAAAAGTCCTTAAGAATGGGTGAGACAAGGTTAAAAGCCTCAAGAATGAGTAAGGCTAAGTTAAAAGTTCCTAAAAAGTGAGTGAAGCTAATCCAAAAGTCCTAAATAATGGGGTGAGACAAGACTAAAAGTCTCTAAAACTTGATTTTGATCTTGATATGTTTATGTGATCTTAAAAACATATTTTTGTTTGGTTCTTGGAAGAATTTGATGCATGCTTGTATTCTTTGATATGATAACATGCCATATATGCCTACTTGAAAGGGTGAATGAGCTATTGAGATTCTTGAATCTCTCTCTCTCCCACTTTTTATCTAACCTTGTCCAGGTGGTGCTTATGGAGCCAAGAATAGAGGTCAAGGAGTATAAATTGTATTACTTTGATGATAGAATAGCGTTTTGTTTAATTTAATGTCAAAGTATGCATGTATAAGTTATTTGTGAGGTGTAAATCTTTGCTTATATGTAAAATTATATAAATATATTATATGAACCCAAGTTAGGGCCAAATATATGCAATCTTAAGATTTTGACATCTTTAATCCATGGTATGTATGTGTATATGAATAAGTGAGATGGTGATTTTGAGTTCCATGATGAATTAGACCTATTATGATGCTTTTATATGCTGTGTTTAAGCTTTTGGATGTGCTCAAATAATCATGGTTCATATGGGAAGCCATTTTGCACCATTTGATACTATATTAATGTCATTTTGGACCATGATCTTACTTTGAACCAAAACCAAACTAAATGGATGAATTTTGGCATGAAATTTGGTAGGTATTTAGATCTCATTCAGAGCTTTTCATAGAGCTAAAGAACAAAATTTTTGCAGAAATTATCAATGCACTATTCATTTGGTCAGTCTGGTTTTTAGTGTCTTTGAGGGGTCAAATGAAGTCTAATGCTTATAAAATTTTACAAGCGATAGTTGGCATTATAAGCTTTCTATAGCCACCAAGATTACCTAATTTAGAGCTCTATACAATGAGATATGAATTTTTAAAGTTGCATGTCTGTTGCAGTACGAGAAATAGACCCAGTTACTATTTCATTAAAATTTTATGGGTCAAATGATATTGTTTTGATATGAAATTTTAACAGTAGTTAAATGATATCCTGAGCTTTCCAAAGAGTCCTAGTTTGTATGACTTGGAATTTTCTAACTCAAGTTAGGAATTTTTAAAGTTTGTGACAGAATATGGAATGCCATGAAAGTTGATGTAATTAGCTAGTCTTGATTTGTATACTCCAAATCCGAATTTCATGCTTCATTTTAGGATGATTCTATATGGACAAGTGTAATAAGGATAGAAGATGAGTTTGAAAAGTTGATATGGTCCATTTAATCAAGATTGAATAAATTTGACATTTAATGTCGATAAATTCTGCTACTAAAAGTGTTAAATTTATGGTATAAATTAAGTGTTATCTACCTATGGTATTATAGAACTGACATAGGAATGAGTGCTTCATGTTGTTAGTTCCTATGTGATTTTATGAGGGCCTTCTTTTGTGAAAGTACTTTTGAATTTTTTATTAGCTATATTGCTTCTTCTCAATTGTAGCTCCACTTATACACAGGCAGGATCCCCATTCCCATTTGTTACTGTTTAGCACTTCAGGTTGAGAGCAGAGCCTTTTGATTATTTTGATTGGTTGTTTAGCTATTTGTAGAAATTTTGGGCAATCTTATGTCTAGGGGAGGCTTTGCTAAAATTTTTACAAAAATTTAAATTAATTATTTTGTAATCGATCTTCTTGTAATATAGTATAAATATTTCAATAAAGGAAAGCATCCTTAAATTTCCAAAGATTTATTTTACTTTGTCATCGCACCTTTTATGTTTACGATTCTAGTCGTTAAGGGGCTTATAAGTACAAGTTTTAACTCATAAACCATGCAAGTTATGCTTCCTTTTGGGGATATAATAGAACGTTTCATTGTAGACCTCACTAGTGTGTCCTAGTGACTACTGTGGACCTCGTGGTTGTGTTCTGGTAGAATGATTAGCATGTGGATAATGGGTGTCTCTTTGCTACTTGTGGGATGTTGTGAACCTCATGGATGTGTCCTACTTATTGATTTTAGTTATTTGCCACTGATTGTGAGAATTGTTGTCAAACTTACTACTTTTGATTTACTGAATATATCATGATGAATTGATGAATTTACCATGTACATCTTATACTTGTTTGCCTATATGAATGTGGAGGAATTTATCTTGGTTATTGAGAATTTATATCTTCTCTCAGTTGTGGGCTAACTATAATGTTCGATTTTCATAAAAATATTAGAAATAGACTAGTTATAAAAGGAAGCCCCTTAAATAGAAAGATTTGAAGTCAAATAAAATTAGGACAAAATTATAAATAATTGAAAATGAAGATTCAAGGTTTAAGATGTTAAATAAAATCAGACGAAAACCAATGACATTTTCATAATTTTAAGTACTTTTTAGAAAACTCAAAAGAGGGATCTTTAAATGAAAAAATTGAGTTTCCTGGAGTTCTTAGAGGCCTTCAAAACCATAGAAATTTCTAAAATAGTTAAAACCCCTTCGATTTATGTTTTAGAACGTCGGTTGACTTGAACTTTGACTGGTTCATTTGGAAAGATTTTAAATCTAATTTGGGAAGGTATTTTATGAGTTAGAGGACCTAAATTTTATGATGAAAAAAATGGTTCTAAAAAAAGAGTTGAAATAAGCCTAAAAGGAAAGAACCAAGAAAAGGGGACAAAATTAGAATATTTGAAAAGTGCCTTAAGTGACCTCCCTTCTTATATGTCATGCCACATCTCTCCCTCATTTTAACTGACCTATTTTCTATGCCAAACCAGAGGAGAGACCAGCTGTGAGAGGCGCACAAGAGGAGGGGAAGAAGAAAAAGAAAAGCTTGGTAAAAAGATAAGAAAACTACGGATTTTCATACTCTTTCCTTCATTAATCTTGTTCTCCTCCTTTTCCTCTCTTTTCCTATGGTTTCAAAGTTTGATTTGGGAATGTTTTGGGATTGGTTTAGTAGGGTAAGGTTATAAATTGAAGGAGAAGATAAAAGTAAGGAAAATAGCTCTTGAAGAGGATTGAAACCAAGGTAAGAATCATGACTCTTGTTACTTCTTCTTTGTTGTTCTTTAAGAAGGCAGTTTCGGCCAAATATGGAATACCTAGGAAGGATTGATTTTTGACCAAAATGAAGCAAGAAACAAGGGTTTTAGAGTGTAGGAATCAAGGATATGCCATTGGAATTGAATAAGAAGCATTGGAAATCAAGTTACAAAACCTAGGGATTTAGTTACACCTTGGCAAATATGAGACTTTTTAGTGGTAATTTAAGTTGTTTAAGAGTATGTATGAGTTCTTAAGACACCTAGCAAGTCTCCCACGTGCTAATTCCCTAAAGGAGATTTGCAAAAGTCCATGGGTCTTCTACCTTGCATAGGTCTCTACCAAGACTTATGCATATACCTAGGGAGAGTTTTAATTCATTCTAAGGCTAAAAAGGGACTAAATATGATAGATGAATATCAAAGAAAGCATTAGAATAAATTTAGGAAGCATGATTTGTGAGATGGAGGTGTAGGCTCCATTTTAAGATATAGAGAAGCAACTTGTATCTAGACTCTTTGAATTGAAATTGTGATGACTTTAAAGAATCTAAGTAGAGTCAAGAGACCTAGAATGAATGAGAAATGGGAGGCAAAATCATAAATTCCAATAGTTGCTTCATTGTGTCTTGTATGAAACTATAATTATGTCTTAGAACAAAGTAGCTTTACATAGAGTTTGTAAGAAACTAGAGCTTGTTCCAATGATTAAAATATGTCTCATTTGATGTGTCTAGGCCAAAAGAATCAAGTGCCACCTAGTTGCATGTGCTTAGCTAAAAAGGGGAAGAAGTAATTAAAGAGAAAAGCTTGTGTTCTTATTTCAAGATAGCTCTCTAATCTTTTTCTCATACATTGCTTAGATGTTTGCTTGTCATTGAGTGCTTGTGTGTATGTTTGAACTATGAGATATGTTTTAAGCCATTGGTTTTATGTTATGGTACCATTATACTTCTTGAAATATGTTTACATATGCAAAGTGGCTTGAATAGATATGGTTATGTCAAAAGTCTCTTAGCATGGTAAGAATGAGCTAAAAGTCCTTAGGAATGGGTGAGATAAAGTCAAAAGTCTTAAGAAGAGTGAGGCTAAGTCAAAAGTCCCTTGAAAGTAGGTGAGACAAATCCAAAAGTTCTAAAGAAATTGGGTGATGGTAGATCAATGCCCTTGAGAGCCTATGTTTAATATGTAAGAATTCATATGCCAAGGAAAATGCTTTATGTACATTCACTAGTAGCTTAAATGTCATACATGCATTCTTTGACATGACTTTGTATCCATTATGTATGTTTGAAATAGTAAAAAGCTATTGGGACTCTTTGAATCTCACTTTTCCCTCACATATGTCTAACCATATCTAGATGAGCCAAGTGGACTAAGAAATGAAGGCCAATCATCTTGAGAAGTAAGACTTTGACAAGGGAATAGATATTTTAGCATTTTGATATCAACAATTGCAACCATATGATGTACACCATTGAACATGTTTAAGTGTATGTAAATATGATGTATGTATTCATTTTGAAACTAAATGAATAAATACATAAGTTTTTGCCACCCATATGCTATTATGTGTATGTGTATAAATGCAAGTGGCAAGGTGAGAATGAGCTCCATGATGATTTGAACCATTTGGCATGCTCCTATATGCTGTCATCATGCTTTTGGACGTGCCCAAGTGGTTATAAAATGTTAAGAAAGTCATTTGGTGCCTTATGAACCCATTATGGACTTCAAAATTGACCATTTCTTAAATTGAACCAAAGTCTAACCAAATGGATGAGTTTTTGCATGACATTTGACTAGTAAATAGGTCTCATATAGAGCTTTTCATAGAACTAAAGAGTACTCAATTTAGAGCTCTAAAAAATTTATTATGATTTTTTAAAATTAGCCAAATTATGCAGAATTGACAAAATTACTATTCATATAGTAAGTTTATATTTCTGTGTCACTCATAGGTCAAATGAAATCCAATACTTATAAAATTTTACAAGCATAAATTAAACATCATAAGCTTTCCATAACCACCAAAATTACCTCATTTGAAGCTCTGTAGAGGGAGAAATTTTTTTTTGAAGTTCCAAGTCTTATAGCTATTTGAGAATAGACCTAATGTATTGTTCTATTATTTTTTGTGCATTGAATGCTATTGTCTTGGTCTAGAACTCTTTTTAATTGTTAGTTAACATCTAAAGTTTTCTAGAAAGCTATCATATGTATGATTTCAATTTTTCTAGAATTAGTTATATATTTCCAAAATTCATATCAAAAATCTGGAACACCCATTTGAGAGCAAATTTTGATTTTTCTTGAAATGTGGTTCCAAATCCGAGATTCTTGAGATGAATTGTGGTGTTTATGATTTGAATGGATATATTATGGATGGAAAATGATATTTGTAAGTCCACATGGTCCCTAAAACCAAGAATGATATATATGGCTTTTGTAATGCCCAGTTTTTCTATAAATGTAAGAAACGCACAGGATATAAAATGAAGTCCCCAAAATAGAATAATTTTTGATCTAATAAAATTATAAAAATAATCTAGATCTAAAATAAAGAGAATCTAAGGCTAGAGGTGCCCTAAAAATGGAACCAGAATAACCAAACGAAAATTGACGAAAGTGCAGTAGCATTTTCATAATTTTGAAACTTTTTAAAAAATCCAAATGAGGGATTTTTAAATTTAAAAAAAATAGTTTTTTAGGATTCTTAGAGACTCTAAAAATTATGTGAACTCCTAGAATAGTTCAAACCCCTCTGGTTGATATTTTATAATATTAGTTGACCCAAATTTTGACCCGTTTATTCAGAAAGATTTTAGATCCAATTTGAGTGATTCCAAAAGTAATTTATAAGTTAGAGAACCTAAATTTTATGATAAAAAAATGGTTCTTGAAAAGGAACTAAAATGAGCTAACATGGAAAAGCCAATAAATGGGACATAAAAGGAATTTCTAATGAACAATTTTAAGAAGCCTTCTCTTATAAAATAACGTCCCATCTCTTCTCTTGTCTAATCGACCTACTTTCTGCCCAAACTAGAGGACAGCTCTGCCCCAAAGAGACATGCCAAGAGGGAGGAAGAAAGAGGAGAAAAAAATCTAAGAAAAGGTAAGAAAAAGTGTAGAATTTCATGGTTCCTCCTTTACAAAAGATGTTCTCCTTCTTCTCCTCTTTCTTTCTATGGTTTCGATGAATGATTTGGGGCTATTTTAGGTTTGGTTTAGAAGGAGGAAGATAGAGTTTGAGGGAGAGGACTACACCAAGTGAAAGAGCTCTTGAAACAAGCCTAGAATCAAGGTAACTTTCATTTTTTTCTTGCACTTTGTTCATTCTCCTTGGGTGTGTTTCATTCCACTTACAGCCTAGCTAAGAGAGAATGAATTCTAGTCCTAGCAAGAGAGAAACATAGGTTTTGGAGTGTGAGGAACAAGCATATACAAAGAAATTCAATTAAGATGCATTAGAAATAAAGTTACAAAGATTAGGGATTTTGTTGTACCGTGATATGTAGAAGGCTTTCTAATGATAATTTAGGCTATCTAAGAATATGAATGAATTCACCTAGAAAGTCTCCTATAACCCAACTCGTTAAAGAAAGCAAGCAAAATCCTTTGGTGCACAATTATGGAGCATGTCTCAGCCAAGAGAGGGCTAACCACCTATGAAGAGTTTTAAATTGTTCTAAACCTAGAATGGGACTAGATAAGATGGAAGAACAATAATGAAAGCCTTGAAAAATATTTAGAAGCTATGAAATGTGAGATGGAGGTGTAGGCTCCATAATGAAATATAAAGAAGCAACTTATACCTAGGCTCTTTAAAATGAATGTGTGATGACTCCAAAGATTCTAAATGGAGTCAAGAGATCTAGAATGAATGAGAAATGAGAGCCAAGATTATAAACTTCAAGAGTTGCTTCATTGTGTCTTGTATGGAAGTATAATGGAGCCATATGAGAAAGTAGCATAGCACAGGGCTTGTGAGAAGTTAGGGCTTATTCCCATGATCCAAATATGTCTTACTTGACTTGTCTAGGTCAAGAGAACCAAGGGCCACCTAATTATAAGGCTTGGTTGAGAAGAAGGAGAAGAATTCCAAGAGAAAAGTGTGTGCAATTACTCCATGGTAACTCTCTAACCTTTCTCTCATGCATTTTTGGATGTTTTCTTGTCCTTATATGTGTGTGTATATGTTTACGATATGAAAAATGTTTCTAGCTATTGCTTACATGCCATGGTACCATGATGATCTTGACACATGTTTTATGAATGTGTTTTAGCTTGAATGAGTATGGTGATGCTAAAAGTCCCTTAGCAAGGGTGAGAATAAGCCAAAAGTTTCTAGAATTGGATAAGACCAAGCTAAAAGTCTCAAGAAGAGTGAGAGTTAGTCAAGAGTCCCTTGAAAATGGGTAAAATAAATCCAAAAGTCTCAAGGAAAATCGATAAGGCTAAACTAATGCCCTTGAGAGCCTATGTATGTTATGTATGAGTTTCTTGAACATGAAAAATGTTATGTATATATTCACTAGTAGCTTGAAAGCCATGTATGCATATATATGAATCCATTATGTATGTTTGAAAGGGTTAAAAGCTATTGAAATTCTTTGAATCTCACTCTTCCCCCTCCATATACTTATTCATGTTTAGGTGAGCCAAGAAGTCCAAGGAAAGGAGACTAAATACCTTGGAGTGTAACGAATGGTAAATTCCATAAAAATGATGAAATGAGTGATATAAAAGCAAGTCCCCTAAAATGAACTAGATAATGTCCCAAAAAATTCGAATAAGGTCTTAGGCTCTAAAAATAATAATCTTAGGCTCAGACATAAAGAAAAATAGAGTTAGGACGGTGAAATGAAATTGTTATGAAATTGACGACATGAAGTCATATTTTCATAAATATATGCAATTTTTGGAAAAAATCATAGGATAGCTTTTAAAATAGAAAATTTGAGTTGCCTAGGATTTTCAGAGGCCTTGAAAATCATAGGAAGTTTCGAGACAGTTAAAGCCCCTTGATGTATGTTTTTCAATGACGATAAACCCAAATTTTGATAGATTCATTCAGGAGGATTTTAGCTCCAAATTGAGTGATTTCTAAGGCATTTTATTAAATTGGGAACCCAAATTTTATACTAGAAAAGATAGTTCTAAAAAAGGAGTTAAAACGAAGCTAAAACGAAAATACCACAATAGAAGGGCAAAATTGAAATTTTTGTAAATAGATTATTCTTGAACCTTCCACACACTTCATGCCCTTTCTCCTTCCTTCTTTAAGTCAACTCCCTCTACCCAAAAAATAGAAAAAGGCTAGCTCTCTTAGGTGCACTAAGGAGGAGAAAGAAGAAAAAGGAAAAGTAAGAAAAAGGCAAGCAATTTCAAGGATTTTCATGCTCCTTCTTCTTCTAATCTTATTTCTCTCCTTCCAAGCTTTCTTTCTATGGTTTTATTAAATGAAATGGTTATGTTTTAAGGCCAAAGTAGAGGGGAAGTGTTCAAAAATTTAAGGGTGCATTCAAGCAAAGGAAAAAGCATCAAAAGGGAGCTAGGAATTCAAAGTATTTCTTGTTTCTTGTTGCTTCTTCTCCTTGCTTCTCTTGATGTGTATTTCGGCCAAGAATAGAACCAAGGGAAGGGAAAATTTTCTGTCCAAAAGCAAGAAAGGAACTAGGGTTTTAGACCATGGAGGAGTGGAATATACCAAGAAATTACAAGGAAAATCAATGGAAATTGATTTAGAAAAGTGTAAAGCTCTTTAGGGTTTTGTAAAAACTGATTTAGTACATGTATTTCCTAGGCTATGTAAGTGTTTAATTGAGCTCTTAAGACCTCTAGGAAGCCTCCCAAATAGCTTTCCCATCAAGGAAAAATCAAGAAGCTCATGAACTCTCATTCCCCCTACTATCTCAGCTTAGGCTAGTCAATTAGGTTAGGATGTATTTTAATTTGTTCTAACATTGGTTTGAGACTTTATATGATGGTAGAAGATTGGAGGAATCCTTGGAAAAAATTTGGAAGCCATGGTTTGGGAGATGAGATAATGGTTTCCATAATGGAGCCTTATGAAGCAACATGTATCTAGGCTTGTGCAAGTGAGTGTATGATGGCTTCAAGGACCTTAAATGAGGTCAAGGGTCTAAAATGAAAAGAGAATGGATCCTAGAACTTGAATTATAAGGATTTCTTCAATAGGCCACCAATGGAACTATTATGTGAACCATGGAACCATTATGTTTCTAAGAAAAAGTGTAGTGTCTTGGCTTGTTTCAAGAGTGTAATTGTGTGCTATTTATGATGTTCAGGCCAAGAAAACACTAACTCACCTAGGTGTACTTGTGGAACCAAAAAGGGAAAGGAGAAAGACCAAGAAAAGTTTGCATAAGTTCAAGGTAGCTCTCTACCTCATTCTCTTTGCATTCTTAGTTGTATATATGTCATTGTGTGCATGTATATGCTTTTGTGACTTGAGAACATACCACTTGATGTTTTGATATTGCATTGGTACCAATGTGTTGTCTTATATATCATTGATTGTGGAAATGGTTCATAAGGGTAAGGTGATGCCAAAAGTCCTTTAATGTGGGTGAGGAGATGTCAAAAGTTTTATGGCATAGGTGAGAAAGTTAAAAATCTCTTAGAAGGGTGAGGCCAAGTCAAAAGTCCCTAGGCCAAAGGTGAGGCAAATCCAAAAGTCCCTACAGCATGTTCTTAAACTTAGTGTGAATTGGTAGCATGGAAATTATGACCTTACATGCTTTATGTTTGTCTCATTTTTCATACTTATACTTTGATGTGTATATGCCATGAATGTGTGTATGAATGAGTGTGTGAGCTATTGAGATTCTAGGAATCTCACTCCCCCCCTCTTTTTCATTTTAATATGTCTAGTGTTCAAGAACCAAGAGATACAAGCCAAGGAACATAAGAGACTATCCTTTGATCATTATGTAGCTTTCTTTGTATCCAAATGTCAAAGTGAACATATACATGTAATTTTTGGTTTGTGAACACTTGAACAAATGTAATATTATGTATGAATGATATATAAACCATAGTTGGTACCCAATTCATGCAATCATGCATTTTGACTATGTAATGGGTTAGAATTATTAGTGTATTCTTAGATGTGGGATAACCAAAATGAGATGTATGAGGTTTGGCATCACTTGAGTAGTTTCTACAAGTTGTATTCATGCTTTCAAATTTGTCTAAGAGGTGCCAAACACCATGGAGAGCCATATGGACCAAGTTGACACCTTAAATGATGCAAAAATGACCATAATGGTGAGCTATGACACAAATGGTCCAAATGAGCTCTTGTTAGTCTGAAATTTGGCATGCATGTAGACCTTGTTAAAAAAATTTTGGGAAGCTAAAATGGGTAATATTTGGAGGTCTACAAAATTTTTGGAGTTGGTAATTTTTTTTGGTTTTGGCTCTAGTACTATTCATTTAGTCTAAAATTTGATATCTATCATTCATAGGGTAAACAATGTCCAATTGCTATGAAATTTTACAAGGAGAAATTAGACCTTCCCAGTGACCTGTGCCAACTGGACACACCTCATTTGGATGTCTAGAGTGAAAGATATGAATTTTTAAAGTTTCTATTTTGTTCTAGGCACCTAGTCAGACCTTCATTAATATTACATCAATTTTCGGGGTCTAAATGCTCTTGGATTGATCCGTAACTATTTTTTCCCTCTAGCTAACATCCACACCTTTCCAAATTGGTATAGTTTGCATGAATTTTTGTGAAATTAATTATGAATTTTTAAAATTTATATCAGTAAGCTGTATTAATAATTCTAAATAGCTCAATCTTTGTGCCTTTTCTATTATCAAAAGTGGTCTAGATGAGATTTTCGTGGCTTAGAATTATTTTTAGTGTAAAGTTAGCATCTAAAACTTTCCAGAAAGCTATGTCTTGCTTGATTTTGATTTGTTTAGATTTAGTTATAATTTTTCAAAATTACACTAGAAATCTGTCACCATGGAATCCGAAGTGAAAGAGTTAATTTCAGGGTTTTTGCTCATAGATCCATGAATTGTGTGATGTTTTGAGACGTTTATGACTTGTATAGATGGAAAATAAATAGAGAATGTTATTAGTAAGCTCACGAGATTCCAGAGACATGAGATGAAATTTTAAACCCCGACATAATGTAAATAAATTTATTATTTTAATGTATTTTCTTGAATTTCTCTTGATAACATGTGAAATCCCCCTTGAATGAGTAAGATAATATTAGAAATAATATGGTATGACATGGAGCATGATACTTTAACAAGAAAGTAGCTAACTAGTTGTTTTAAGAATATATTGATGTCAAGAAATGTATTCATATGGTGTATATAAGATGTAACCATTGGAACAAGTTTAAATGTATATATATATATATATGTGATGTATGTATGAATCTTGGAGCTATATGTATGGAAATGTGAGATTTTGTTACCCTTGTGCTAGTATGTGTTTGTGTATGAATGCAAGAGGCATGGTGAGTTTGAGCTCCATGATGATTTGGATTATTTGGCATGCTTCCTTAGGCTATATTTATGTTATGGGATGTGCTTAAATAGCTATGGAATAAGAGGAAGGTCAAATGGTGTCTTATGAATCCACTTTGATCATCAAAAGTGACTAAATCTTGACCTAAACCATAAATTGAACAAGTGGACTAGTCTTGACATGAAATTTATCACTTATAGATCTTAATTAGAGCTTTTTATAGAGTCAAAGAATACTCAATTTGGAGTTCTAAAGAATTTATTATGATTTTTCAAAGTTGGCTAAATTATACAGAAGTGGTATGTGCATTGTTTATATGATCAGTTTATATTTCTATGTCACACATGGGCCAAATAAAATCCAATACTCATGAAATTTTATAAACATAAGGTAGACATCATAAGCTTTCCATAGGCATAGAGATTACCTCATTTGGAGCTCTGTAGAGGGAGAGCTAAAATTTTAAAGTTGCATGACAGTACCAGTAATGCAGCTCAACTTTTGGTACTATTTCATCAATTTCTATGAGTTAAAGGCATTGCATTGGTCTAGAATTATTTTTATCATTAGTTAATATCTAGAGATTTCCAAAATGGTAAGGTTTGATTGATTTTGATTTTTCTAGAATTAGTTATAAATTTTTAAAGTTTAGACTAGAAAGTTGTGACAACAACCCGAGAGCAACTCTTAAATTTTCTGGTGTATAGTTCCAAACCCGTGGAATATGAGATGAATTGTGATGATTATAATATGATTGGATATGTTATGGATGAGAAATGATATTGATGATTTCATATGGTCCCTAAAGTTATGATTCATATGTATGGCCTCCCAATTACGCAATTCTCCATGTGTAGAATTATATGTTTTCTTACAAGTCTTTTCCAACATGCATGAAGTATGTTAAGATGAATTATGGGACCATTGTGTAAGAGCTAAGAGGTTTAGGTATTACAACTTTCCAATTATGCAATTAACTATAGATAAAAGTGCCACTTTCTTACAAATATGTATCAATATGCCAAGTATGTGTTAAGATAGCCTATGTGACATTTGTGTGAGGGTTAGGAAGTTAAGGTATTACACAAGTGGGGGTTTAGGCACAGACAAGGACAAGCAATCAAAGATTTGATTAGAATAGGCTAGGTTTACTTTTTAGGATAGTCTACATTTTGGTTTATGTGTTTTGGTAAATTTCTAACTAACTTACAATTCATGATATGATGTTGCCAAGTGTAAGATTTTATTTTTTAGAAAATTGTACATGTAAGAATGACAACTAGGATTTTAGATGATGCTTAACTCTTTTATATTTGGATCTCATATGTAATTTTGATATATTTTGGAGTAGCTCATAAATGATGTTGAACCTTAAGTATACATGGCTCTTTTAGGTGGCATAGTAATGTTGGATATTAGTTATTACTTGGTTGGATGCTGATGGCTTATGGCACTTTGGCATAGCAGATAATAATTGTGTGTTAAAAGGACTATTAGTAAGTCCCATAGTCTTATTTTGAATCTATGGATATTTGGTGGCTTAAAGGGATGGAATAACTTTCATTTAGTAATGAAAACTTGTTAGGCTTGGTTGGGAATCAAATGGTTGAATATTGATGAACTTGGATATGTAAGTAATTGGTCTAATATTGCTCTTGCTAGTATGGCTTTACTTCTCTTCTTTTAATTTTCAATCAAAATCTGTCATTTGGAGCAATATGTGGGTGTTTAATCACTTATCCCTAAGTTTTTACATCATTAGGAGTTATATTTAGAGCCATTAGAGATGCCCCACATCTACTTGACTAAGTTGGGAGTTTGTGGCAAGTGAGCATTTACTTTAGCATTTAATTTTATTGGTTTTGCTATATTTTGTGTTTGGGATGCTGCTCCACAATTTTTCTTACTAGAACTTTATGTTTAGGTCATGATGTCATAATGTAGCTCAAATAAAAGGGAAGACATCATAGCATGGCCTTAGGTGGCCAACGAGGTTCACACAAAGGCAAATGCACCATGGCACCATTTAGGCAATTTGCCTCCTTAGCATAAGGGCCGTGACACTAATCATGCTAGGTGATCTTTTAGGGAGTCTTTAGAGGGATTTACATGGGGATCTAGTTAGGTTATTAATTTCTTTGGGCTTAAGCCAGTGTCTTGAGGTTTTAGTGGAATGTTTTAGGAGTTAATTATAACTTCAATAATTTAGGTACCCGATCATTTTGTAATAGGAATTAAACTTAATAGTTTGTTTATAATGAAAATTTTAATTGGTTTGTATTTTTGAGATTTTTAAGATTATTCCTACAATCAATTAACCAAACTTGCTTAATTAATCTATAAGTGAGACATTAATTAGAACTAGGTGTTACACCTACAACCATGTATCTCTAAGATGGTGGATTATTTCTTTTATTCTCAGGGTGATGAGTTGATTTATCTTCTTTTTCTTCCTATCTTTATTCTATTTTTAGCTATTGTACGGTGGGGAATTTTTGGTTTAGAACATCATTTTTGTGCGATTGGTTTGAAGGGCTTTTATGCAAGTTATTGGATATTTAATAGGTTATTCTCATGTTTTAGAATCTCATTTTTTACCTTGCTTTAAAATCATTCCAATTTGAGTTTTCTACAATGAGATACATTCATTTTGAGTTGGTGACCTTTTAGGCTCTTCATATCCAAATTTGACAAAGACATCTCGTTTCCTCTCCTTTTTTGGCGTTAGCATGTGACACCCATTCATAATGAGCCCCAAGATTTTGAATTTTGTCATGTAAACTCTTAAACTCAATATATGTATGTATATGTATAGAGACACAACAACAACAATAATAATAATAATAATATATTAAGAGCAATAAGGCTAGGACATAGTTAGAAGAAGAGTATGGAAGGGTTAAGTAGTAGAGTTGAAATAGAAAAGAAATTATACTTAGAAAGGATGGTAAAGAGTAAGGATATTTGTTTAAGCCAGAGCCTTATGACTAATAAGATCTTAGTTGAAAAGTTCTAAGTAGGGGACCATTGTTCAAAATTACTAAATTTTGAAATAGTCTAGTAAAATCATGTTATAGAGTGAGTACTCTAAGAGGATGATAGTCAATTTGGTTCTTGGTGGAATTATAAAATCATTAGTAATGGTATTAACATTGTGACAATTAGGGATGTCAATTATGTTGCTTATCCAAAAAAGGATTCATGAGGAGTTAGTAGAAAATACTTTGTAAATGTGGATCATCTATGAGTAAATAACATTCCATGTGTGCATTATTATTGCATATATATATATACTATTTTTCATTTTTGTATCTTGAAAACTATCATGCTTCTTGATCTCTTGACAATATGGATAATTATATTCTACTGAGGAACCATTTTTATTGAAGTTGCATTACTTTGAATTTTTAAGTTATTAATACATGTATGGAATCAATGGGAATGATTTTAGAAGCATTTATAAATTTGATGTTAGTCATTGAGTAAGTGTTAATGGATGAATTGAGTTATTATGATTTTCATATATGAGTGGATTTTTTTTAATGGAGGGACCAGAAATAAACGTTGGTTGCTAACAACAATTGAACACTAGCTAGAAAGGGGTATTAGAGGTGCTAGCACTATGTGTCGGCCAACATGCATGGAATGAAGAGATGTATTTTACGTGAGCTTTGGACTCATAAGGCACTCATTTTACGTGAACTTTGGACTTAAGATGAACTTACATAGGCTACATACTCACAAGAACTGGTTACTTATCCACATAGGCTGTGTGCTTATGATGGACGCCTCATTTTGAGGAAAATCCTTTCATCAGAAAGGAGTTTTAAGAAATCATGTTTCAAAGGTTTTCTCCTTGATTTTGAATTATATAACAAGATAAATTTTAGTATATGGTTTATGTTTGAACATTTAAAATTAACCCATATGTTGAAAAGCATGATTGCTTGTTTCAAATTTTTACAAGGCATTTTGTAAGATGTTTTACCTATTAGTTCACTTAACTAATTGTCCATTTAATTTTTATTTACTTAAATTTTAGGATGTTATTTACTTGTTAAACATTGGTATTTTAGATATTAAGCTTGAGCTTGAGTCTTCTTCCATAGTTTAGTGAAGTTTGGCAATACTTTTAGGTGAGCCCTGCCTTGATCTGTATGGGAATGTTATTTTATAAATTCTATATGAATAAATTTTGTATTCTAGTTATAGCTCCATAAAACCTACAAGCAGGATCCCTCCACCCCAAAATAGATAGTATAGCTAATGGAGATTGAGAATGGAGCTCTATTTGTTGAAAATGATCGTGCTGGGTTGTTGTAGAATTTCAAAAGGTCTAACTTTCAAGGAGGACTCTGGCAAATTTTCTACAAGAATTGGACATGTATGATAATTGATTATTTGTAATGAAATATGATGAATTTAAGGTGCATAGCTTGTTTATGTTGTGCAATTTAAATATTGTATTAGGAATAGCCATGTAAACTACAAATCATGGGTTTGGCTCTCGTATCCATTTTGGTCACATCTCTAGGTTTGGGGTGTGACATGAGCAGAATATCTCACTAAAATTAGCATCTCCTATCCCTATATTCTCTCTTTATGGTAGTTTTCTTGAGGCACTATCACTAGGCCTTAGAGATTTGGGACATGTAAAAATATGGTAAATAACTCTTGTAACTGCTCCACAACCATGAGAAGGGAGTAATTCATCAATTCATGAGAAAGATTGTTATTGACATTTGGAGTACATCCAAATTTGTAAAGTGAGCACCCCTTGGGACCAAGACAAAAAAAAAACAACCAATATAGAACCGATTTAGTACCAAAACCAGCTACCTCTTATAAGTTTTAACATTTTGGCTGGTTCTTCCTGAATTTTTCCTTGATCGGCTTTTAGAGATTGGAATTATGACACGTTCACCAATTTTGTGGTCAAATAGACTGGTTAGGTTCAGTGTTTTAATTGTTGGAAGATTTTGATGCTCCTCTAATAATGTGCTTCATAGAGATTTCGACTTCTTATACCATGAATTCTAAAAGGGTTCTTGGAGATTGTCAACAACAGTCTTCATAGAAGCCATTTTTTTTAGTTGGAATTGTCGAGGCATTAATTACACTCTTTGACAGTTCACAGGTTGGAGCAGCTACTGAATACCATGCTCCCACTATGGTATTTTTGTTAGCAACTCTATCTGTTGCCAAGGCTGGTAGCAAATTAACTATGTTTACATATGATAACCTCGTTATCGCTGATGTTTGCGGCAAGAATTGTAGTAAACTACTAGCTTGGTCGAGGAAGATAGATTGTGACAATTCAGACTTCTCTCATTTTTGGATTCATATTAGATGCAGAGATCAATTTGGTAAGCCTTATTTTATTACTATTGTCTATGGTCCCCCAAATATTTATTTGCATTATGCTTAGTGGAATTACCTATTAGCCTCGTAGAGTTTTATGAGATCTCCTTGTTTGATTTATCGGGGATTTTAATCAAACAGAAAAGCTTAGTACCAATAATCAAGTGATGGTGCTGCAAGTTTTGAGGATTTCTGTCACGATCACCTGCAATGAACCAGAGGATACAGAACAATGGATAGAGTTTTGAGTCAGTGGTAAGGAGTTTTCAATGGATATCGTATTATTGAAACCTCAAATATCAGACACAGCGTTGCAGAACCAGGGTTCAGAAAAGAAGGATCAGAAGGAAAACATACAGAGGAAAGGAAAACCTTATTAACTTAATCCCTCCCCTCCACCCAATACACCCACAATCATATATCCTCACACTCCCTTGCCTTCAGTGATTTCTTACGCACACGAGAACTGCGCCTCAGTACTGTCTCAGACCGTTGCGTAGTAGTCGTGTCACACCCCAAATTTTAAGTACACATGCGCGGAAGCGGAATTATAGAGGAAATACTTATGGCATTCGTTTGAATCATATGAAACATATAAACTTTTCCTTAGAGGACATTTGTAGAAATTTCGGCAGAGTCTCCTCTATAACGTAGACCTCCCGAAATTTCTACAAAGTCACAGACAGTACAATATAGCCCGAAAGGGCGCAATCAGACCAAAAGAAAACATCTGGGGTGTGGGGATACCCTAACAATGATTCAGTGGAGCTATATTTACAAGGTTTTACAAAAATTCCAAATAAAATACAAAGACAATCTAGCTACACCCACAGGAGCTCCGCAAGCTCGCCAAAGGACGTCTCCAGAAGTCAGCCACTAGAAGGCGGCTGGGGGCAGACTAGAGTCCCTACTGCTCTCTGAAAAATATATATATATACAAAAAAAATGAGTCGAATACTCAGTGAATAAGCACACCGACCCTTTTTAAAATAAAGTAAGTCAAATAAGTTTACACAGATATATATACAGATATAGACCATATGAAACAGATTTTAAACCGACTCTTTTTTTCAAAATACACCGAACGCATCTAAACAGAACCAATCGAAACACAGACGCAGAGCACACAGCTCGCGGGGAAAATCACTACAGACGCAAAGCTTTCAGCTTGCGAAAATACAATAACTCCGCGTGTGGTGGCCTGCACACGGGACTAGCACCACCCCTGCTAGCTGAGGTTCAGATCATGGTGCACCAGGGCTAACATCTACTGCTGTTAGCTACAGGGTTCTGAGCAGATAACTCCATAAAATTACCAAATAGCATTTCAGACAAAGTATGTTCAGATCAGTTTCTCAGTAGGATTTCCAATTAATTCAACATCCGTAAACTTGCAAAATTTCCAATTGAAATCAAATTTTTGTAAACATGCAGATGACTACATTTTGGACTATGTATCTCTATGATTAGAGAATCAAAATTCTTAAAACACTGCAAGGAAACTTAAAATCAGAAATAAGAATTTCCTGAGTCTTTGGTCCGCGTTACTTACTCACCTTCCGAGATACCACAGAAATTTCCCTGACCCGTTCCTCGGCTATATCTCAATCTCCTGAATACCCTACAAGACCCATTTACCAGAGTTTAGAAGACGAAGCATTCCAATTAATTCCATAAAGGACTTGGGCTTATTCGACTAGTTTTCTTGGTTCAACTTTGGAGTTAACCCGAATCCAAAAACTAAAAGGAAGCTATACCATTTTAATCGAAACATTTATTCTGCATACATATAATTTAATAATTAAGAAGAAGTATAACAATCAATTTTTTTGAGGAAGGTATATGCAGAAATTGAAGGAATTTAGTATATAGAAAAATTGGTATATAATTTAGCATGAGGAAAATCAAATTCAAACCAATTAAAGTCACTTTTTTTGCATCACTTTTTCTCCTGCGCAGGACCTCCCTTTGCTGGCCAGTACAAAACGTGTTACAGTCTTAAGGTACAGGGGAGAGGAGCACCAGAATTTGGAATCAAAGAAGCAACACATGCAACCAAAATTTTTCCCTAACCTAATGGGCCCTAAATGGCGTTACTTCAAGCCATACACACAGCCACTAACTCAGCTCAAATGAGGAGCAAACAAGGAACAAGAATCAAACCAGAAAAATGAAGTGGAGGTGGTATGAGGGAGATGAGACGCTGTTCAGCAACACCAAGGGAGATGAGGCACTGAAAAAGGGTCCAGCAGGAGCATTACACACAACAGAACCAGCGCTGGAATTTGGCAACTCAGGGAGCAACTTGCAGTTAAATTTTCGGACCAAAACAGCGCTGAACCATGTGTCTACTGGAGGCGCTGAACAGAGAAGGAGATGATGGAAATTTCTGGCGTGGCTTCTACCCAAAACAGCAGCAAAACCTCACCCAAAACAGCAGCAAAACTCAACCAGATTCAAGAAGAAACTGCAGCTGGAACTCGAACAGATTAATGCTGAAACAGAGCAACCAGAAACGCTGAACAGAGGAGTAGATGAGCTGCAAATTTAATCCATACCAATTCGTTCAGCAAGGAGGAGATGCGACTGGAATGGAGCACTCACCAGGAGAGTTTTCACAGCGTGCAGAAGGAAGAAACCAGCGTCCAGCAGTTCGCATGAGCAGAGATGGTAGCATCCAGCGAAAACAGGGGATGAAGAGATGATTTCAGGCGGTTCTGTAATTGTTGCGCTGGAGGATATGAGCTGCAGAAGTTAGAGGAGGAAATGACCAAAACAAACCAGCTGAAGTGATTAAAATGGAGGGTAAATATGTAAGTTGCAGAAAGATAAAACTCCATACGTGGCAGCTGCTAGATTAACATGGAAAAGTCAAATTTCATGCATCACGTAGCGCCTGTTTTCTTCATGCAGCAGCACGTCGTTTTTTTTTTCTTCCCTGCATCACGTCGGATCCTCACAAGTCGGATTGTTTGATACCTGTCGCTGCGTTCCATTCTCATCATACTCATCTATTGTGGCACGCCCTTCTGCCAGCTCAGCATTGCTAACAACCTCTGAGGGTGTGATCATAACAATTTCATTGATAATTATCGTATTATTGATATTATTCTTTCTGGTAATTGGTTTACTTGGTCAAACGGTAGATAGAGATATGATGTAGTATGGGAAAGATTAGATCGCACTATGTGTAATGCAGAGCGGATAAATTTCTGTCCTGATACTAAAGTGGAGAGCCTCTCTATTGTTTGTTCAAATCATAGCCTAGTTGTTGTAAATACTGATTTAAAACTACGGTGTAGGCCCCGTTCGTGTAGATTTGAAGCTATGTAGCTTTTTGATGGTCAATGTACTGATGTAGTAAGAAAAAGAATACCTCAGGCTCGATTGCTTTTGGTTTCTTGTCTAAATTTTTTTTTTAAGTGTCGCTACTGATTTAAAATATTGGAAAAAGAAGCTGAATCGTGAGTTGGATAAAATTTAGCAAAATTTGCATGAAACATGGATTTTAATCATGAGAAATATGTAAAGCAGTAGGTGGAGAAAATATTGAAATATGAGGAAATACTTTGGCGGCAAGGCAAGTTTGGTTAAAGGGAATACTAAATATCTTCATTACGATTGTCAGAAAAAGAATTAATTAATAATAGAATCTCCAGAATTAAGAATTCTGATGGTGGCTGGATAGATGACTACTCAGAAAATGAGAAGCTAACTTATGATTATTTTGCTGATGTTTATCAGTAGGAAAATTTTCTTACAGTGCACTGCGCAATTGCACAACTTCAATATTCCCTCCTTGTCTGATCAGCACATACAGGTACTACCTTAGCCTTTAAATGAATTTAAAATTGAATGCACTCTTTCAAATGAAACCTTATAAGGCTCTAGGTCCATGTGGTTTTTCCAGCATTATTGGCCTTTAGTGAAATCAGATATTAGGATGGTGATGACCATTTCTATAAGGGCTACTTTCTGAAGGGACTTAATCAAACATTGATTCCCTTAGTTCCGAAAATTTTGAGTTCGTTTAAAGATTTCAAACCTATTAGACTATGTAATGTAATTTTCAAAATTATATCTAAAAGTCATGGTCAATACGTTGCAGAAGATTATGAACGATATCATAACCCTAAACTAGAATTTCTTTTTAAAGTTTTTTTTACAATATCTTTCTTGGCACCAATAATGTTCCTTGAAAAATGATATTAAAAAACGATAAGATTTCATGAAACTTCATTGAAGCTATGCTAATATGTATGAAATTTGCAGAACGTCGGAGGAAAATTATGCAATGTGTGATGTGACCACTACTTCCTACAGAGATTTTTTATCTTCATGTTTGTTTATATTATGCTCTAATGTCTTATCTTGTATGATTATGAAAGAACAGAACAAGGGTATTCAGGGGATTCAATTAGCTAGAAGGGGGCTAGTAATCTCTTAGGTATCCAGATGACATTATTTTGTCTTTGAAAGCCACACTGGCGACCTTTTTTTTTACGAGCCTTAGATCATTTCAGTCATCTAGCAGACCAACATATCAACAAGCAGAAATCGCGTATGGTGTTCAGTGCCCAAATACACCCTGACGATTTAAGAAAATTTTGTTTCCATTATGGGGTGTAAATTATAGAGATTCTAGTGGCAAATATCTAGGAGTTAATCATTGGAATAGGATTGAAATATATAAGGAAATAGTAAGCAAAGTAAGAGGTAAGTTGGACAGCTGGAAAGCAAAGCTTTTATTTTAGGCTGGAAGATTTATGTTGATCATATCTGTTGCTCAGTCCTTGCCTATTTATCCTCTTTCATTCTTTCAGCTTCCCAAAAGGCATGTTTCTCAAATTAATGCTACTAACGAATTTTTTTTTTTTTAATTTTTGTGGACATAGGGGTGATAGACCAAGAATTCATTCACTGAATGTGCAGTATCCTTAAGCCCATTAAAATGATGGCGTTTGAGACATTCATAACATTAACCAAATGAATAATGCCTTGTTGAGTAATATCAGTTGAAACTAATTTTTAACCCAAAATTTTTCATTTTCACTGGTTTCAGGGCCATTTTAGTCATTTTTTTCTAATTTTTATATTTCTTCTTATTTCATTTTATTTTTTAAAAATTAATTAGGGTAAACATATAAATAGCTTTACTTTAATTTTGACGGTAGCTTATCATTGAATAAAACATCAGATTCAATTTTCCCAATTTCGTGTTCTGTTTTCTTCTCTCTCACGTGTTTCTGTGTCATTCCCTTAATGGCTGGAATGTGCTCAAGGTTTGTAATCTTCTTATATTAGAAGCAGATTTTACTGGTTCCGATTTCTGAATGTTGGGTGAATGATAAATTAATATGGACTAAGCCTTCAAAAGGAATATATCAACTTGAATCCTTCAACTGCTTAATTGAGAAATTTGGATGCATATTTTTTTTTTGAAATTTTTTTAAAAAGAAATAGAATATAAAATGAAAATCATCTTTCGATTGTGAACATTAATAATAATAATAATTAAAATTAAATAAATAAAATAAATAAAATTTGGACAATACAAATTGCTCAATTAGGCAATTAAGAAGATCCAAGGTGGGAAGTATATTCTGTGACAAACAGGTATAGAGTACTTGCAAGGAACTTGAACCAATTTTCTGCTAGTACCACAAATTTCCCATGGGAGAGTTTCTGGAAAATCAAGGCTCCTCTCAGATTATTACCTTTCATATGGAAACTAAGAAATAAAGCTATTCCCACAACAGATATATTGCAAAATCATCATTTCAGCATAACTTTAAAATTCCTTCTATGAATTATCACGATGAGAACTTGGATCATTTTTTACTTTGTGATTTTGCTAGAATTTTGTGGTTTATTTCTGACTTTACAGTCGGACCTCAGCTTATCCAACAAAAATCTATTACTTACTGATAGGATTCTTGGTTTAATCAATAGGGTACAAATCATTATTTGCTTTATTAAAAGACAGTACTGATTATGGTAATTTTGGAGAACATAAGGTAAGTGAAGAATAAAATACTCATGGAAAACAAGCGGCAACATGAGTTAAAGCCAGTGAAAAGATTATGTGGGGGTGACACATATTTTCATGAATCCTAGTATGGCGGTGAATTGTTTGAGCAATAATATCTATATTCAGGGGCACCAACACCATAAAGAGCCACTTTAGCCAATTACCTTAGAGAAACACCAGGATCTGCGGTATAAGTAAGCATTGAGGAAAGAACCAAGCGGTTATAAATTTTAAATAATTGTTATCACGTTTTCAATCAAGAACGATTGAATGTTTTTATAATTTAAACAATATAATTGTACGTTTTAATAAAAAATTTTCATATTATATTTGGATCAAGAAAATAAATAACAAATATTTAAACAACTAGTTGTATCTACCCCATGCATATGTACGGAATGTTTAAATGAAAAAATAATAATAAAGAAAATGTAAAACGAAAAAATAGTGAAGTGATAATGATGCAGAGGGGAAAAAGACAGCTCAACTTGACCCACGAAAAAAGGACATAAAAAACTAGAAAAGCACCCCAGATTCTATTAAATATATATATATATATATATGTAATACATATTAAAAAAAAATCATGAAGCAACATGTAGCTCAAGATATTAGCCAAACTGTTCACGACTTGTGAACAATTCGGCCAGGCTTCTTATATTAGTACATGAAGTATATGATATGATTTAAATCGAA